>JANEYF010000177.1:0-250000 GCA_029963845.1 Rhamnusium bicolor | reverse complement strand
TATGGTTTTTTGTTTCAATTTAATTTAACTTTTATTTAATTCTGCAGATGCTGAGAAACAAACTACTATTGAGTTAGTTAATATTTTACTAATTGTGCAGGAGGACAACACAATGAAATATTTGGTATATCTGGGTGAACAAAGATCAGATTTCCCTTGAAATCATAGTAATTATTATTAATTTGGTGGGAAAATTATTTATGGGAAGGGTATTTCTGTGTCATTTGCTATTAATATCAACCAATATTATCACAGATGGTAATATTAACTGTAGTTTAAAGATCTGTTATTGCAGCAATCAGGTTAATTTCTGTTTGATTCATCGCCATTTAACTAGATACAATTCTATTTCATTATATGTATATGTATACTTACATGATGATGATAATAACAGTAATGTTTATTTACACAGTAAGATATATACAAATCATTTAAAATTATAAAAGTATCTTTTAAATAAACAAGGCCTAGCTGCCCTAATTTAATATATAATTTACCAAAACTTCAATTTTATTTCTGTAAAATTTCTTGTAAACCATAATACAATAGTATTTTAAATTAGTCTGTTGCCATAATCTATCTAAATTATATACATTATTAATATTCCTCATTGATTATTTGATATATATTTAAATATGTGAATATATGCATATTCATCATTATTATTAATCAGTACTTATTTTTAGTTGTATTATTATTAACACAATTTTTTCTGCTTTGCAATAACATCATAACAACATTTATTATTATTTTCTGTAACAACACCGTTATAATAGTTTATTATCCCTAGTTTCATAAATTTAACGGGGCAAGTTGAAAAATGTACTGCAATAAAAAACAAATATACAAATAGTAACAAAACTGTTACTATTTGTATATTTATTTTTTAAAGTGTCTAAATTAAACTATTTTATTTTTTATTCCTAATATTATACACATTTTATTGAAAAAAAGTATTTATGCCATGTAATCATTTTTATTCTACTAATCACCAGTGGTGGTTCGTGGGTTAAGAGATAGGGAGGTCAATTAGAAAAGTTTACTGTATTACCTACCTTTTAAAGTGATTTAAATTCCAAGTCGATCCTCCTCCGGTCCTTTTGAGATGCAAAGTGGCAATTCATTAAAGTATTTTATCATCTTTATTAATAACCTTTCTATGGTAAGCATAGCTAAAGAAGATAACCGTTCCTGACCCATGGTATTTCTTAAAAATGTCTTTATTCTTTTTAAGGTGGAAAAACAACGTTCACTTTCGACGGTAGTTATTGGGAGAGTACACAAGATTTTTAACAGTTTGACACCTTCAGAAAAAGTATTGCACAAATTATTGTTAATAAAAAGCTATAACAAAGTAACTGCACCTTCAGTATTGGAAAAATCTTCTCGGCTATATAATACTTCTAATTCAGTTTTAAGTTTCAAATGATTTATGACTGGATACTCCGTTTTAACTAATTTAAACATATCTTGAGGAAAGCTTTTTTTATAATCTTTAAATCGATCTGTGTGAAATAACTGAGACACTGTTAAATGATTACTGAAGCCAAACCTGTTTTTGATCTCAGATGTAATTATATCACAAACTTCTAATGAAATTCTCCTTTTTGATTCTTCCGTTTTACATCTCTGGGCAGACTGCATGGATGTCTCCTCCAAATAGTTATTCAAAATTTTATTTCTGATGTCTTCAATTTTACTATTAAAAACGCCAATACACTTATTAACTGTTATGACATCGATATTACATTTTAGTAATTGATTGAACAATATATCACAATGAGGCATAACTAAATGAAAAAAAATTTAACCAGTAAAGAAAATGTTCATTTTGTAAGTAGTTTTTTAAACCAATAGCTTGGTTTAGAGTGTTGTTTTCTGATTCATTATCAATGATTTTTTCTGTTCGATAGGTATAAAGTCTCTATGCACTTTGTATTAAAATTCCACCGTGTTGGAGTCGCTTTAGGTAATCTCACCTTAACAACATCTAACATGGCTGTTCTTTTTTGGCGAATTTCCAAAGAATGAAGAAGAGCTATGTAAATTAGCAAAAAAATTTTTATGCTTTTATCCTGACCTAATGCTTTTTGTAAAATTAAATTTACTTACTTACTTACTTACAAAACTTACTAGACCTCGAAATATTGCCGGGTTATCAGAGGACTCAGTTTCGTCATGTACGCGTAGTGCTAGCTCAAAAGCTCCAAAGAATAATACACAGTCTATTATTTTATTTAAAATATATCTATTTTTAGAAACGTTTTCGTTATAAGCTTTTAAACTTTTTCTATAG
Source organism: Rhamnusium bicolor (assembly GCA_029963845.1). Lineage (NCBI taxonomy): Eukaryota > Metazoa > Arthropoda > Insecta > Coleoptera > Cerambycidae > Rhamnusium > Rhamnusium bicolor. The sequence continues at coordinate 247,704 of JANEYF010000177.1, read as the reverse complement.
GTACTGTCTAACTGTATTCTAATATCAACTGTACCAAGTGTTGCTAGACTACAACAGTTATTCATATGACTTGATGCGAGCGAATGTTTCTGTACTTTTATTTTTAAATGTTTCAAGTCAGTTACACCTATTTTGGACCATATAGGATCAGGATCATTGCCAAATAACAGGCATGGGGAAACAAAAAAAAATGCATTTTTTACCTTGCATCCGCAAATCCACTCGGATAAATCATACATTAAATTTCGAAAATACCTATTAACTTCTTTTTTCTTATCAAGAGATGTTTCTTTTATCGTCATATTAGGTTTTGGACGGCCACCACCTTTGAATTTCACTCGGTCTTCATAACCCGACTTATGTCCATCTTTCAGTTTTAATATATTTTGTACAACACTCATATTTAATAGTAAACACCAAAAACACTTCATTTCACGACAAGTTGAGATTTACTAATAGAATGTTCACAAATAAAAACAACTCGACAGAATTTACCGACCAACGCGTACCTAGTCAGCATTAAGGCTGCTCGACTGAACTTCGTGCGCACAGACTACATACCTCTGTGTTCGTGCGTTACCGTTTCCGTAAAACGTGTCAGGGACATTGTCCCCGCCAGTTTTTCTGCCTCCTTTGCTTTCTGACGATTCGCGCGTAAGTCTATTTCACTTTAGTTCGTTGTAAATTCGGTCCGTAGCTAGCTTTGAGGACAAGTTGTGGATTGACCCAAGATTTTTCAATTCGATAAATGAATAATGTAATGAATGTGAATGTAGAGGCTGGGTGCTCGAAGGGGATACGAAATCCTGAGATCTAGATATTTGAATAGTATTGTGCATAAAATTAACTAGAAACTTTAATATATTTTTTTAAGAATATTAAACATATGTATATTTTACGTTTTTAAACTTCAGAAAATGAATAGCTCTATTTTCTTATTTGTATGTGGGGGGTTATTGACCAAATGACCCTATAGAAGAACTGCCAGTGCTAATCACGTAGTATTAGTATCATAATAATCATTTTTTTAAATATTATAATTTACACTTTCTACGTATCTTGATAATGGAATAAAGAAATTCCTAAAGCTTGATAAAAAACAAAGATCTCTAACTTAATTTAACCACTAAGTAACTGCTTTCCCACGATTTATGTACATATTTGTATATAAAATGGAATATATATGTACTTTACTGTATTTTCGATTGACTGAAAATGACTTAGAAACTTTCAGTATATGAATATTAGTTTAAAATAGCAAAACGCATTAAAAATAGCTTCACATGCAGAACATCTAATGGATTTTAAATGTTTTTATAACGTTTTACTCAAACGGATTATAATATTACTGCATCTCTAAAACTGCAACAAATTTGCTGCAGAGAAAGCTTTTCTCTAAAGAAACAAAAAAACTCTAACGGCGAATCCTTAATGCATTTTTAATTATTTTACATCTTCTCTATAACAACTATGCAAATTATTTCAATAACTTTGCAGGTATTGGTGGATATAAAGAAAAATCGTTTGCAATATCTTGGATGTCTGTTTTATGTGACGTCTCATATATTTAGTAATAAAACTGTTATATTCTCTCCCTTGCCAACACGAAATTCTCTTATATATGCACACAGAGACTGATATTACGCATTGCCATAAGAGAACATAACTTAATATCGTTTTTGGGGCATTACTATGACCGCCATCCGTACGAAAAGGCACTTAAACTGCTGCTTTTATAGATTTACCTGATAGGAACGTTTTCAGTTTATACTGCAAAGCAATGTCGTTTGCAGAATTTATGGAATTATCGATTTAAATATTAGCATTGATGTAATTCATGTAAAAGTGCTTCCTTCTTTCGTTTGTGGTTCTAGAATTAAACGGATAATAACTATCTATATAATGAATCGCAGATTGTAAACACCTATTTGAATGCAATGCCAAGAAATATACAATAATGAAAAACTAATTAAAGGCAATTACTAGATCTAGTTTGATATATTGGAAACATTTTTACACGAGATGATGTGGGAGACCTGAAGACATTTGAGATTTCATGCAACTGTAACAAAAAATTATCTATTTGATAGATAAAATGAAAACAAAAAAAAATAGTATTCTGTTTGCTCAGTTGCATTTGGGAATGTCGAATATTCTGTCTGACTGCCATGTTTACATTCTAGGTGATTTCAGTGGTATTCTCTACCACATGTGACTATCGCTTATTTTGTTTGTATTTTATATGATGAATATTTATTCCGTGCTGACATATTATATTATTCTAAAGGGTCCAGAATTATTCAAAAAATATAACTATAAAAAAAGTTCTCACATTCTTTATTTATCACAGTTAGGACGGTTCAATTAATTAATAGCCCACCAAATTCAAGAAATTTTGTGTGTTATCATTAGGGTTGTCAAAAATGTTCCGTGGGACACTGGCGTACGCGAAATTAACTAATACGAGAAACAATAAACTGTTACAATTTATAACAATGTATGTAAAACTTACCCTTTTAACTAGCTTGATGAACTAGCTTACTTATCACAAACTGGAGAAGATGTGTAGTCATTTTGCAGCATCAGGTATATTTCTATGGTTGTCTCCATGAATGATGTTCGCTTTGGTGAAAATATATTCTTATATTTTGAAAACGACTGTTCGACATCTATTGATGTAATACACGCATACGTAAAATAGTCTTTGAACGCACTTAATGGATGTGGAGCTGCACTATCACATATTTGCCTTAATTTGGTAAAACCGGTATCTTTATTTAACACACTTGCGAACTTTTCTTTAACGCGCTCATTTGTTACGTCACCTATAGCGTGTAGCAATAGATTTACTTCGTTCACTATTTGCAATGACTCCGCTAACGACAACGCACTGTTTTCTAATTTTTTTATGCTTTCATGTAATGGTTTATAGTTCTTCACATTATTTTTTAAAGCTGTTTCAACGGAAATATCTTCGAATTTTGTCTGGTTTTCCTTAATAGCTGCAGCCTCATCTAGGTTGAATTGTAGTATCACAGCTTTTATTTGTTGGAAATATTTAGCATAATAAAAAGCTGCCTGCAACCATGTTCCCCAACGTGTAAGAATTAGCTGTCGTGGTTCAGGAATACCGGGACACTTGCTATGAAATGCACGGAGACGTTTCGGAGATTTAAGAAACACTTTTTTTTGTACTTGCTATTAATGCATCCACCTCTATAAAACCTTTTCGAATAGTTTCTGCCACAAGATGTAAAGCATGCACTTTACACGTAACATGTATAAACTTAGAACCTTGTTCTTGCAAAGAACGGCCTACCGAACGCATTGTCACGGCGCCATCAGTCACAAACATCAACACTTGACTTTTTTGGCAGTTCAAATTTTTCTAACGTCTCCAGTATCACCCTGGTAATTGTTTCGCTAATACACTGACTTAGTCTTTTGCTAGCTAGTAATAGTGGAACTATCGGTTTAAGAGGGTCCAGTACTCGTACTATAACATTTAAAATAGAATTATTTTTACAATCTGTTGTCTCATCAACAGATAACCACACTCGTGTATCTTTTAATTCACATTTCATCTTATTTACTATATCTACGTGTACAGTTGGTAGATAGTTACATAACGTTGTGCGACTTGGTAACTTCACCTGGACATTGTATTTATTCCAGAACTCTCGAAATGATTGTTTATCGAGTATTTGCAGTGGAACATCACAGGCAATCAGCATTAATAATCAAACATAAACTGCGTTGTCGAAGGCACGCCATTTTTTTTATTTCTATGGTGTACACTATTTACGTGAAGTCTACAATCACGCTTATCCCAGCACATCAAATCTTTCTCGCACACTTTACAAATTATTTTAGCACCATCATAGAATAAATCCGGGAATTCACCTACGAATTTATTCACTTTGTCAGCAAATGACAGTTTTCTACCCCTGCATACGTCTGCCATGCTTTATTATTAAATTAATTTCAACAATACAGTACAACAAATAAAATAAAAACACAAGGACAATATGCAATACGCCCAAGTGACTTAACGTGTACACAACTCGAAAGCTAATAATAGACTGGACTGGAGAATTAGTTTCGCGGTCAAGGTGAATGCCGGCGACAGTAAGTACATCTGTACTCTGCGACCATGATACACAGAAACGATTTGCAGCTTTAGTTATCATAATTGAATAATTTTTTTTAAATATTAAAACACCTCGTTCACTAAGGGTTAATTTACATGATGAAATTTTTAGTATTTAAAGTAAACAAATTTCTTCTACCCAAATAACCCGATTTAACAACCTGGACTGACCGATCATGTCAATGAAACATAACGAATGAGTCATATCAGGGAGAGGAAACTAGACCAGAGTTCAGGACCGGTAGCTACAAATGCCTCATTGTTGACAGAAGGATATACGTTGAAATAAATGTAAAAGTATAAAGTAAATAATGAAATATACATATACCACTTGATACAATGCATTATTCAGAATGACTGAGGTCTGCCATCGCATTAGCTCCACATTGGCACAACTAAAATTCTCTCTACATTCGTGATTTAGGCAAAATGTCCAGGTTAAAGATACCAGTGCTAACACACGAGCAATGGTGAGCTTATCTCTGGGTATCGGTAATTGACCTTGGTGGCAGAAAAAAAACGACTTTAAAATGATTAAAAAATGAAACGAAAGTATTAAAAATATTTCTTAACCATAGCTTTTCTTCACTTTAGCATTAAATTAACTCATCTGAGAAATCTTTAGCTGGAATATTGAACTGTTTATATTTCATCTTAAAATCTGTTTTATAATTTTTCTGATGATGCAAAACTTTTATTTAGATCGGCACCCTTGGAGCGCCACCAATCAGAAGAGAAAATGCTGCCATTTTAACATCTAGCGATAATGTCGGTATGTGGAAGTTACTCAAAGTAATGATAATTCAATAAAAACAAAATGTACACATGCAGCAATTTTTCACCTTCCCACTACATGTGCGTAACGCTCTATTAGGTGTAGAACGTCGTCATTTATGTCGCTTATCAGTTGTTTATGACTAAAGTAAAGTAGACACGTTTTTACACCGTCTGACCGACTTCAACGATGTTACTGATCATCACTGTCAGTCAGATGCCGACGTTGTAGTGACCCAATGAATTAGTGCAAAAGCGAGTCGAATAATCGTTGTTATGACGTCATCCAACAACATTAAAATGCTGTTTGTGTAGAGCTACATGAAATATTTGTAGATCCCACTGATAAATATAACTATTTTTGACCTGTTTCCAATGTAAATAGTGTTGGAAATGATTCAATTAACTGCTCAAAGCAAATAAATTTAGATCCTACAAATACTTTTTTTTGCAGGATCAAATGAATAATTTCTGGTAATAAATCAAACTCAAATGTAATTTCCTCTATATGAGCCTGATTTTAGATTAGACAGTACCACCACAGCCTTAGAAGATATACCTACGATATATTATAATCTAGATCAAAACTTGGTCACGGTGTTGGTGTTATTAGGTTTATCTAAGATTTTTGACACCGTACACCCCACACTACTGATTGCAAGACTAAGTTACTACAGTCTGGGGGATGAGGTATGGACATCCGTTTAATATCCGATATTCGATCAGCGAAGTTAAGCAGCACTGATCGAGTCCGGCAATTGGAAGGATGAACGATAGCTCATCTAACAGTCGGTAGGCTGTCAACAGACAATCCCGGGAAGGCCGCTAGCCTGATGCAGGCGGAGAGGCGAGCCCGGGTGGAGGGTCGAAGAGACCTACCCAGGAGGTTTGCCACTCTGCTAGCGGTGCAGGCGGGCAGGCCCAGGCGGTGGGTTAGTTGACAGGCGAGGACCGTGGTTCGGAGTCCACGCTAAACTGTAGGTCCCTAGGTAAAAAGGGCCCATTGTGGCCTACTTGCCTAGTAAAATAAGTAGCTACTACTACTACTACAGTCTGGATAATGTAACTTCTAGAAATTACGTTACCTAATCCACTAGTTTGTGGTGTGCCAGAAGAGTCGATATTGGGACATCTGATATTTTTGATATTTATTGTGAATATTTATGACAATATGCATTATTGTAAAATGCAATCTAATGCGGATGATATCTAATTAAAATACAATTTGCCACGTTATCAATTCTAGCAAGCAATGGATTTTATGAACAGTGATCTCCAGGGAGCGGAAATTTATGCTATTTTGCCCATTTTTCGAAGCCGTATAACCATGTAATTTTTTAAAGAGACTTCATATAGGTAATTGAATTAATTGATACGTATGCGTTTATTCATATACCTGTAATATATGCACCAGCTCAGCAATGCAGGAAGCAGGGATAGATGGATGTAATATTATACGTAACTCTTTCTGTGTTTAGTGTTTAAACACCTGATTTTTTTTCTTCTTATATACTGTAAAAAGTTCCTACGGTTGAATGATATGAGTGGTCCAATATTGTAAATGTATGCATATATATTTAGAAAATAACAGCGTTTATTATTATATTATTTGTTTTGAAAAGAAGTATTAAGAGTAAAGAAAAATTTAACTTATACATTTCTATATAAAAAATTTTGGACAGGAAAAGTCAATACGGTGCGAAACAGATTTAATTCACCGTATTAATCTTGTAACATCTGATAAATGTACCAATTATTTCTTTGCGCCAATACACTAAAAGTAATGTAATTTATTTAGTACGGCTGTGAAAGAGGTCAGGAAAAATTAACTGCACTGGAAAAAAGTAGTTTGCTAATTGCATTGTAGATCATGCTATTTGATATTAAAAATGCCAGCGCGTATAGAAAAGCGACAAATTACTGTACCTAACTATACCATAATCTGCTTTATTACATAAATTTTGAACTCATTTTGCATTTAATTTAGTGAAGATACATATTTTCATATTTTTCTAACTACTGCAGTATGAAACTTTTGACGCAATATGAATATATCTACTACACTAATCGATTACATAAACTTTCTATTCTGTTATGAATACATTGTGATGAGTCGTTTCCTTTAAGATATCACATTTTCTGTAAGAAAGATCATATGTGAGTGAATTTATAATGAATAAAAGAAAAGAATCAACTTGTGTACGAGCCGAAGACGAATTCGATCGACCAATTTAGGTTTGTGAAGAGATGCAAGGGTTGTGTAACAGCAATAATTTGTAAATAATTTAATTTTCAGATGAAGTTACCTTTAATTCATTAAATAGGATGGTAGACGATATAATTGCAGATATTGGGCAACAGATAACCCACACTGGAAGAAGAAAAAACACTCTCAGCAATCCCAAAAAATAAACTCATGGATCGGCATAGTTGACAATAGAGTTACAGGCCCTTTCTTTTCCGCAAAAAATATAACTGGTGCGCATTATTTACAGTCTATAAGAGTTTTTGGTTACTGCTTTAACAGAATTTATAACGAGGTACTGGATACCTTTTGAGATGATTTCCAGCAGGATTTCCTGGCGTACTAAAAAATTATATCATTCCTGTACGTTTATACCTTAATCATATATTTTTAAATCGCTGAATGCAAAGGGTCCTCCTAATGAATGGCCAGCAAGATCCCCAGAGCTTCCCCATTAGACCATAAAATAACAAATAATGAAATAACGCAATAACGAAATAACGAAACAATGAACCAACAAATTAATGCATTAATGAATTAACGAGATAACGGAAAACGAGAAAACTAAAAAAAATAAAAAATGAAAAACGAGATGAGAAAACGATACCACGGGAGAACGCGACAACGGGACAACAGAACAGCAGAACAACGGAAAATCGGAACAACGGAACAACGAAATTATTGAATAACACAATAAGGCCGCAACAGAATGGCAAATATCGAGTTAGAAATGGAAGGCCTTCTTGTCATTTTATTGGTAGCGTTTTATTCAAGGTCGTTCTGGAAAAAATTGTAGCATTAAATTACGACAAGGCTTCCCGTTCCGTCCTCGATCCTTGCCATGTGAATACCATCTAACAGAATAACAAAATGACAAAACGACAAAATGACAAAATGACAAAATAACAAAATAACAGAACAAAACAGGAAAGTAACAAATCATAAAATAAAAAAAAAACAACAAAATAAAAAACAGTAAAACAAAACAACAAAATAATTAATTAAAAAGATAATATAACAAGATTAGAAGATAAAAAAGATAAGATAACAAAATAACAAATAATAAATAACAAAATAAAAAAATAAAAAAATAAATAAATAACACAATAATAAAATACCAAAATAGATCAACAGAACAGCAAAATGACAAAATAAGAGGAAAAAATAACAACATGCCAAGATTTTTTTTTCCATAAGTTATATTTTTTCATTATAATTCGTCGAGATTCATCCAGAAATGCAATAAAATTGTTTAATTTTTTTCCCGAAATTGTACCTTTTTTTCTTTCATTCATTATGTCTGCTCTGGTGATACCACATTCACCAAATTTAATGTGTCACCTAAAATGTTGTTGATAATCTTAACTGCCAAATTTGGGAAATTGTAAAATCTTGTTTAAATTTATTAAAGTACTCAATTTATAATGTATAGAATCAAAAACGTACAGGCATAATTAATATGAACATTAAGAATTTTTTTAGAATGGTAATCATATTTTTAATAGTTATTTATGCAGCAAAGGAGCGAAGTGAATGTTTTAGTCCCAGCACAAATAGTGGCAAGAGACTAAAACACACTTTGTTCCAGAGGTGAATACAACATGTTTTAAACGAAATTTCAAAATTAAAGAATAATGTATTGACCACGAAGCTTTTGCATTTTATTTCTAATTTATTTAAGTCATTAATTACCTATTTGATATTTTTTTTATTTCTATTTGACGTTTAGATTACTAAATATTACTAATTACCAAATATTCCAAACTATGAAAATTACTAACAATATTGATTTTAATTTGAAATAAGTTACATTTTATGGTTTATATGTTTGATTCTTAATTTTTTGTTCTCTTTACCAATAAAATGTTGACATAATGAAAATGGTGACGTTACTTTTTGTTTGTATTTTTCATTGGTTTCCATGACGACTTTAATCCCCAAGGCAAAAAGCTTGTTTTACTCCCTGTTTTGAGGCAGCAAAATACTGTTCTATTCCTATTCATGCAAACATAAAATTAGGATATACATTAATTACATTTTCCATAATACGTAGTATCTATGGAAGTTAAATAATAATAAATAATTTCTGATTTTCATGGAGAAGAATAAAATTGTTTTCATCCCAAATTATGCAAAATTTTACATAATTCTTTTTAACAATTCTCCATTTTTTTAAAATACTCTATTCACTCTATTTCTGCATTTAAATTACTTTAAAGTGTTGCTAAATTTACATGAATAGTAAGTAGTGTTAAATATCAACAAATAAAACTTCAGAATTCTCAATGTTCAATGTAATATTCCAAAACTTCAAAATATAAAAAAACAAAATCTAAAATCTAAAATAAATGTAAACGGAACTTTAATCCCATCAACAGAGATTTATTTTTAGTAGTCTAAGGAGAATTTTAACGTACTGATGTCCATTTTATAGGTTATCTATAGATATTTTATGAGTACACCGAACGAAAATAAAACTTTCCGGCAATCAAATAACTCTGGACTGTTACTATCTGCGATGCTGTAAAAATTGTTCTAGATTGAGGTTTATATAAACTGTTTAAAGCTTGCGATGAATTACTGGAATGGAAACAAAAGTTTGAAATGTTGTATGCAAATATGTCGAATGCATTTTAAACAAAAACTTTTTTGAAAAGGTATAGTATTAATCAAAACTTTCAAAATATAATGGTGCATTAATGTTACATTCAAATTAAATGATTAAGTATACGAGAATGCCAGTTTAGAGGAATCTCTGACAGCATTTCTCTAAAATTAAAAAGAAATATGAGTAAATTATTAAAATTGTTAGTTATATTTAATGCATTAATTTTAAACTAAAATAAGGCCTTTTGTTTAAATCATGAATTCGTAAGCAAAAAAACTTATATTTTAAACATTTAATATGAAATAAAATATCTGATGCGGCCAGCACATAACTTTCTTATACCATTATATATCATTGTGATGTAAAAAAATCATTCTAGTTAATTCTTCACTTACCTCAATTAAATTTTAATAGCTTACCTTGAAATGTTTCATTAAAATTTTTAAATAATTAATTATCAGCGTCATTCGATACTGTCAATAATAATTCATGTCATATATTTTAATAATTTCTTCTTATTGACATTTGACATTTTTGTAACTAAATTAGACATTTCAAATGTCTGTATCTCATATATCTCCACCAGGAGGTTGTCCGCCGAGCTAGAGTTCGAGAAGGAACCAAGAGATCAGACTAGAGAGATTTCATCAGCCTAGGATCTACTAAGAAACTGTATGTCTGTCGGTGATATTTAGAACTTGCCAGGTCTTGACAAACATTCGTCGTACCAGTCAAAGTAATTTTTGTAAATGTTGGGGTAGTTGCAGGGTGAATTTGGATTTGAATTTTTCTATTCTGCTTCACAGTTTTGGTTTTGTTTTTTGTTTTTTTGTTAAATGTAATTTTTCTGGCCCATCTGGCAAATTTTAATAAAACTTACTTTTTGTTGTAAGTAATTTTCAAATTTAATTTATATGTGCTGTTATACCTATTATAGGTACAATTTTTAATTCATTGTAATATAGTTGTTTTCCTGAAAATTCTCTATTTTTTTTTTAAGAGGGAAGAGTCTCACATTCTCATTGAAGTAAGTTTCTCGATAGTTTGTTGGATGGATACCTGTAACTATTGTTACTAAAACCATCAGTTAAAGGTGATTCTTTCTTTATTTAAACAACAGTAATCTCTATTTAGCATTGTTGATAAATAAAGCTAAAAACGTATTTGATAATTTTTATCGACATTTAACAACTGTCCTGACCTACGAACCCACCGGAATTACTGAGCAGCCGATAGGCAACAGAACAATTTAACCAGTTGAACCGCTAATTGTTTATGAGATGCCTAATAAAACAGGTAATTATAAATCTTAGAGGGACTTAATAATATTAATATAAATTATATATTGTTGTGGTTACATGCTCTCAAAGATTGCTCTGTAGTCACAAGAAAATGTGTCGTTCTAAAATTTGTTGCAAAGAAATTAATACTGACGTGGTTTTCTACAAAACACCAAAACACCATATACTGCACTCGACGTCCGTTTCGTCAACCAAGTTGGCATCATCTGGAAATGATTACAACTAACTCTATGCTCACAATGTATTCCTATTTACACCTAAACTATTGTCAAGGGTTGGTGAACCGTGACTCACTAATCAATAGAGCGGACTATATGGGATTTGCCCTCTGTCAGTGTTCATATATTTTTTTTCACACTTTGTAATTTTCAATCTCTCAAATGTATCCAACTGTCTAGTATTTGTTACATTAATAATTGATCTGAAATTGCTCTTATCTGTTTTATAGTTTTTCTCAAACGCAATATTTGAAATGAGCCATACGTTCTTTGATTTAGTTTGAATTGATCGTCTAGTTTGTTCAACATACTTTTGATTACGGCCCTTGCAGATAATTTCGTAAATCCTCGACTTTTCGTTTTGACTTTTGGATTGCCTAAAAGTTGTAGTTTATTTCTCGATGAATGAACCACAGTCATACCTATAACTTTAAAAATCTTGCTTATACCACGGAATCGAGGATCGTATGGAGTCGATTCTGTTTATAAATACATTATTATTATTTAAAACAAAAGTAAAAGTTTCGTTTGGTTAAAAGTTTTTGTTATTAAGTAAATTCTGTTGAAACTAGTGCCTCAAATGCAAAGAGAATAAAACTAAGTTATCTGGGCGATGCGATCTGCAGACCGAGGTAAACAGAAAATGCTGCTTTTATTTTCATTCAATTAACGGTAAAATGAGTCTCAACTTTCCCACAAAATAGTTTACACAAAGCATTTGCTTTGAACAAACAATTTTTGTAAAATTAATTAAAAAGCATAATCTATTTTATAAAAATTGTAAATTAAAGCGTAGAATGGAATCATTTTCAAAATTATTTTATTAATATTTTTATTTAACTAGCAATAATAATTATTTACACGGTACTAGCCAAAACGGCATATTATTTAAACTGAATTGTGTTTTATTTATTTTGAAATTTATATTTATGGGGAATTTATTGCGAATAACGTAAAATGTAAATAGAGAAAAAAGTTTATTAAACGTTTTGTTCTTTTCATTATTACATAAAATAATGCGGTTGTTTGCTAGATAACATGATTAATTCATCATATTGCAGAATATAAATTAATATAGGTTGTATCTAACGGCAATCATCTCTTTATTTCAGTCTCTTACCTTTTGCTAAGTATCTTATTGTAGCATACTGATGAAAATGTAATAAATAAAATAACAATAGTTAGACAGGTATCCATCCAACAAACTATCGAGAAACTTACTTCAATGAGAATGTGAGACCCTTCCCTCTTAAAAAAAAACAGAGAATTTTCAGGAAAACAAATATATTACAATGAATTAAAAATTGTACCTGTAATAGGTATAACTGCACATATAAATTAAATTTGAAAATTACTTACAACAAAAAAAATAAGTTTTATTAAAATTTGCTAGATGGGCCAGAAAAATTACGTTTAACAAAAAAACAAAAAACAAAACCAAAACTGTGAAGCAGAATAGAACAATTCAAATCCAAATTCACCCTGCAACTACCCCAACATTTACAAAAATTACTTTGACTGGTGCGACGAATGTTTGTTAAGACCTGGCAAGTTCTAAATATCACTGACAGACATACAGTTTCTTAGTAGATCCTAGGCTGATGAAATCTCTCTAGTTTGATCTCCTAGTTCCTTTTCGAACTCTAGCTCGGCGAACAGCCTCCTGGTGGGGATATATGAGATACAGACTCCTAGGGAAATAACGGTTACTGCTGGTCTAAATGGTAATTCCAACAAGCATTTAATTACCCTATCTGGTGGGATTTATGGATGAATCTTGTCCTCGGTCTCGTGCATAAAAGAAAAATTATCAGTCAAGATTTATAGCAACAAATACAGAAAGTACGTATAGGTGAAGTTACGATTGAACAAAAAAAATACAACAAGGCAAAAGAAAAAAGTGACTACTGTCTATAAACAGTATTGAAATCAACTAATGATGATTAGTTAAAAATAAACACAACTCGGAGAAAATTACCGACAGATAATAACAACTCAACCAAAAGGTTTGAGTTATACAAAAAATTATACTATTTTTCTTGATAAGAAAAATAGTTAAGAGAAAAAAACAGTGAAAAGATAAATAATAAAAAAAAATACACAACTTGTAAGTAATGAATTCTAGTATAATTCAATTTAATAATGAATTTAAGGAAAAAAAACCAATAAGATCACTCTTATTAATAAATATTAATTAATTGATATTAATTATGCAATTTAAAATAAATTATGGGTTTTCCCAAAAATAAATATATACCTTTATTCAAAGTAAAAAATACCCGACAATGAATTTTGAAGCACAATCTAATAAAATATGCTTAAACAAATATAAGAGAAAAAATATGAGCTGAAATACAATGATTTATTCCAATGTCACACCATGTAACAGCATAACAGCAAAGCAGAAAAATGCTTTTTTAAATAAATTATATTAATTTTCACAGAAAAAGAAAAGTATTAAACAATTTATCTTTTAAATAAATTATATTAATTTTTACAAATAAAGGAAAGAGGTAAATAGCTTATCTCTCAAATAAATTATATTAATTTTTACAGAAATAATTTCTTTTAATTTCCAAAGAAAAGATAAGTGGTGTGTGTTACTTTAAGTTATAAATGTTATTTACGGTAAATATCGGTACAGACTAATAAACTTTTAGAAATCAAGTTAATCTTCTTCAATACGTTAATACTAGCCAAAAATCTAGTCAACAGCCCTTATGAATCCGTAAATTCAAAATATGTAGCTTTGTATTGATAAAGAAAATTGTAACTGACATCAAAACAGACAGACTTTTTCCGTCGCCACGAGGCTTTGCGTGTTCTCCAGCAGGAAGAAAAAAAAGGACTTGAGTCCAAGAGGTAAGTGAGGGTAGCAAATTAGCAACAAAAATGCTAATTAACAAGGTACGATAAGATAAGTACTAATTAGATAAGATAAACGATATAAATTTCATCTATAGAGCTAGTAAGGCGATCCAAACTCAAGAATTTAGTTGAATGTATAGGACGCGCAAATATGGCGACTAGCCCACGGGCTTTACACTAAACTAATATAGCTCGTTAAGAATCTATATTAAAACCTAGGAATGCCCTACATACTCTAATAGGTTAAAATGAAATTATTAAATATTTAAATTAATACTTTAACGATAATAATGCAATGATACTCTCACCTTCCTACTTGAAGAACACCCAACCACTCTTCTCTTCGCCCGCGCCCACGTCGAGTGATTCACTCGCGCATGAACGAAAATCAGGGCATTTCGATTAAAACACCAGGACATCAAGGTCGTAACCATAATTTGTTAAAATTATTGTTACAAGCGAATAATTTAACTAAACCGAAGAATATGAAAATATTACTTTATCGTCAATTTCATAAATTTAAGGTTCTATTATTGAATAGACATTTTGTTACATTCCAAAATCGCAGTAGGCATTTATTCAGTATAAAACTCCTTAACGATATGCAACTAACGTACCTACTGTACTCATAGTACCGCTACTTACTCCCAGTTGGCACGGTGAATATTGCCGTGCGAAATTCTGCTGACGTATTTTCCGTCCTCCGAAAGTTCGCCATATTGTCGATTGCTTGAGTGAACGGCACAAGTCGTACGGAGTGACTCTCAAGGGACTAATCTGAAGTCATCCGCAAGGGATTAATGAGAAGTCATTCCGATTTTCGGTCGATTGTTTTTGGGTCGCAGTGAGGACTGCGTAAGTGGTTTGAAGAGACCGATTTCTGGAAACAGGAGCTGGGTACGATTTGTGCTTTCTGGTAGCAGAGAGTGAGGTTACGCTGACAAAAACGTGTTAGCTAAACCTCACTCTCTGCTACCAGAAAGCACAAATCGTACCCAGCTCCTGTTTCCAGAAATCGGTCTCTTCAAACCACTTACGCAGTCCTCACTGCGACCCAAAACAATCGACCGAAAATCGGAATGACTTCTCATTAATCCCTTGCGGATGACTTCAGATTAGTCCCTTGAGAGTCACTCCGTACGACTTGTGAAGTTTACTCCAGCAATCAACGATGGCGAACTTCCGGAGGACGGAAAATACGTCAGCAGAATTTCGCACAGAAATATTCACCGTGCCAACTGGGAGTAAGTAGCGGTACTACGAGTACAGTACTGTTAGTTGCATATAGTTAAGAAGATTTATACTAAATAAATGCCTACTGCGATTTTGGAATGTAACAATTTTTTTATTTTTTTCTCTTAGCAAAAACTTGAAACAATGTGTTTTTTCGATACGGTTGGAATATTGCATTAATTTCCCAGGTATTTTTTTCATGAATGTAGCCTTTTATGACATTAATTACTTTGTTTGATAGTTTTTGAAACAGAAATAATTTTTTTATTCCCAAATTAAAGTAAAAATTTCCGTGTACTGACCTTAGGTGGACGGAATTTTTTGAATCAAATCAACAATGAAATCAATATCTCGTAGGGCCCATCTCTTGTTCTCAAGTGAGCTGTTGTTCTTCTAGGCATGTTCTCCACCAACCCAATTATAATATTCCAAGGAATGGACTCCCATTGCATCAAGATTATATCCGATTGTCCATTCACATTCACAATTTCAGCTCCTCCTTGACATAGCTGCAGTTTTCATTCCGCTCCAGACATATCAGTGGGAATCATATCTAGAGATCTGGTAGGTCATTCCATTTTCTTAATGTTGTGTTTCCTTCGGCAACACGCGCGTTATAAAATCGTCACTGAATTTTTATACGAAAGGAACAACAATATCTCTTAGGGTCGGTTTGTCAATGATGGGTTAACTTATTTGACAGACGGTGATTATCTTAATGTTAAACTTTTTATCAATGCTCGGTTAAGGGAATCTTGTAGTTAAAGTGTTGGTTAAAATAACTATAATTATCCAAGTAGTTGAAACGAATGAACTAAATGATAGGGAGAATAATGCAAGACCAATAGGCAAATAACTGATAATCTCAATTCTTTTTATTTTCTGGCAGGTTGTGAAAATGGATTTATTTGATTCTTTGTGATGATGTGGTATTTGTTGAATTAATCAAGTGGGAGAGAAGACCTTATATGTGCCGAGAAGGTGATCATGAACATTTTGTAAGATTTCTGTCTACAAAAACAGAGCCTTATAGATTTTGGGGTTAATTTAACATGAACTTAAATCTGAATCTTCCAACTAATTATATAATTCGAAGAATTACAGGTCCTTTTCTTTTTTTTTTTTAGCTCATGATCACTTTCCGGTTTACTTGATGACATTTTGATATACAAATTTACCACCGCGTTATGTTACAATAAACTGAAATATTTAATCAAATTTAATATCAACAGCTATAAGATCATTAGCTAATAGTATCCTCTGGAAGTGACTGCAAAAACTGCATGTGATTGACTAATGTTCTCGTAGTGACATGTATGAATCTGTTTTTGTCGTACACATTTGATTTTCCCGTTGTTCATGTGATACGATTCCGATACTCTATAACATCTACATAATGCACCAAATATGAAAATAGCAGGCTAATAAAGAAATTTTAGAATATATTTAATTAAACATTGAAACCAATGTTCTACTAGGTAAAAACCCGTCACCTTTAATTTGATAAATAATCCTAAGCTAACAAAAAACCCATCGTAAAATATTCAGGGTGTTATTAAACTAGGAAATATTCAAATGTCCAATGTACAAATGGCTTCTATGCTGATACTGTCTGTAATATCTTTTATCACTTTCGACCTATCTTCTGGTTAACTTTGCCATTTAATGTTGCGATTAAGTGAATTCTATAGAATTTCATTAGTAGGTCGAATGCAAACAGAACGAAATAGGACCGTCTGCGTCTGGGTGATCCGCAATGCGCTGTAGTAAACTAAAATTTCATTGAAACTTGCTTTTATTTTCATTCAGCTCACTCAAACTGAATCGTAACTTTACTATATAACAGTTTACTTTAGCATGTAAAATTTACTTCACTAAATGCTTTAGGAAAAAATATACAAAGTATAAAATGAATTTAATTAACTGTTTCTATTGTTATTTTGTGTTCCGCAAACACACGTAACGTTGTAATTAGATAAGTTTTACACAGTCTATTCACGTTTTAGATTGTAACAAGAATAATTATGTGTAAATTCATCAACTAAAAGACTAAGTAAATATTTATTAAGCAACTTGTTTAAAAGTAAAAATTCATGTAACAAATATCTGGTATGGTAGGAACAACGTTCTTATACAAGAATAAGTATGCGTATTAAATATAAAAATTTTGTTGGATAGGAGTCAAAAGATATGCATTATATTGGCTCAAGCTTATTCTTAAGCAGGGTGACTCAAAATCATGCGTAGGCCAATATTATTCTGAAATCAGCCAATGCTAATAAGACTAAGAATATTTCAGCAATAACTGAAACATTACCAACTGAGTTGTCAACTCGATGAAAAAAGAGACTTGATACATACATACACAGCATATCAATGATCCCAATAATATTAATTTAAAAATCAGATACAAATATTTTTGAAATGAATACTGCGTTTAATTAAAAAATGATATTAGTAAAACCCTTATTAGTGAAAATAATGTAAATGCAAGAAGTTTAAGGAATGCTGTAAAAAAAACTAACAAATGCCGACATAAAATGCACTACTTGTGAACTGTGGGTCGCACGAATACGCACGTCTACGCCCGATCAATCCCAACTGTTGGCTTCAGATAATCCTCGCACAATAGTTGTGCTGTAGACCGAATCAGACTACTGTGCGGGGAAATATATAAAACCAACAGTTGGGATTGATCGCTCATAGATGTGCGTATTCGTAACAACCACTGTAAGTCTAGCTGTACAGGCACGTCGTTAGTGTAAATATTTTGGGTGAGCACAGCTTGGGCCAGTATTTTTAAGGGTGGGGCAAAAAAATCATTAGTTATACAATAGCTATTTGTTTACCTAGGGACGAAAGTGTATCATTTCCTCTCGCGGATGAAAGCAATCATCCAAGGGGGGAAATGATACTTTACTCCAGAGTTGAACATATGATTTTTTTGACACCTTCACATACTCGTTCACACATATTATTTATGATAAAGCTTTATTTCTTATATTTTGCTAAAATCAAAAATATTTAAATATAAAAACCATGAGCAGGCTAGTAAATGTTTCCAGTTTCTATGGTAGCAAGTAATAGTCAAACGAAATTGTTTACTGCACAATTATTATTGCAACGCGAGTTAGTGCATTACGAAAAAGAAAATGAGTTCGGATAGTGACTCTGAAATTCCTGAAGCTATTGTAGGAGAAGCAAGAATTCCCACACTAAATCTTCTTCCAGCATAATCGAAATTAAAATATGAAAACGAATATAATATGTTCAAAAATGGATGACAACCAGCAACGTCAAAAAATAAATGATGATGTCATTTTGGCTTATTTTTCATTAGCCAGTAAAAAATATAAATTGTCGACCATTTGTGCAAAGTATTCGATGTTAAGAACTACGCTTCTCTTAAGAGAAGATATCGAGATAAAGAAACAGAAACTGACATATTTTTTAAAAAAGGCAAGCTGTTGGATATAAACCAAAGAAAGCAAAAAACTTTCAGTAGAGAAGGTATAAATAAATTTATTTCAGAAGCCCCTGACGAAATATATTTGTTCATGAAGGTAAACTTAATTGTTCTTTAACTTATTAATAGTTTTTCTCACACATCTTGTTTTATTTAAGGTTGCTCTAGTTTTACCGTATTTAAATTAAAAAAGTGTAATGTGGCTCAACAAATTATTACTGGAGGTAAAAAATCACTGTGAGTATCAACTTGCGAAAATATAAATAAAGACAAGCAAATCATTATTGAGGGTTGTGAATCACTATCAACAATAATGAGCGAAAATCAGGACATTGACATTAACACAACAATATTAAGCTGTTCATCAAAATCTTCTATTGCTATTTAGTTTTAATAATCTAACAAATTGTACCATTAATGTTCATAATGATAAATAAACAATTGATTATAATATTTTGCTTGGTTTCATGTTAATATTGGCTCCCGTCTCTAATAGCAACGGGAGTAAATGTGTATTGTCTCCCGTTGCTAGTGGAAACCGACTGAAGGGAGACAAACGTCTATTTTCGCTAGTAGAAAATACACTGACAAACAACAGAAAATGTCACTTTCGGAAGCAGGTGTCAAAAAACACCTATTTTGTTAAACTTTAAATACAACGATGTAGCATGTTATAATTAAGTAGTATCATTTTGTACTGCGTAAATCATCAATGCTTTTAAATCATTTTTGGAGAATAGGAAATAAAGCGTCAATATTGGGGATGAAATAAGCGACAATAAAATAGTAACTTACGGAGTACCACAGGAGACAATGTTAGGGCCAATCCTTTTTACCATATATCTGAACGATATACTTATTGTAAAATTTACTGGATAAGTTATATTGTTTACGGATGATACGGCGATTTATTATGTCGGCGACGCTTGCGAATATTTGAAAATATTGTAGAAGTTGATCTACTAAAAGTTTAACAAAATTTTGACACCAAGAAATTAAACCTAAATCATAGTAAAACGTTTTATGTACCACTGACATCTTCAAAAGTGTAATTTACCTACTTTTTAAAAGCTAAAACTCACAGATATGAATGGATATCGAAATAAATTCTATAGCGAAAATGTAATATTTAGGCGTATCTCTTAGACTGCTATTGATGGGAAAATCAGATAAAACATGTTACTCAAAAGAGGTAAGATGGCTAATTTTTAAACTTTGTCAAATGAAAAATGTTTTAAAAACCCACTTGGTAGCTATTTATCAGGCCTTAGTAAAGTCTATATTAAGATATGGATACTTTGGATGGGGTGGTGTGGGGGGAAACTTACCTTAAACCTCTCTAAAGCGTACAAATTATAAAAATTATACATGGCAAAAGTAATAGATGGCTGACTGATCTTCTACGTAAAGAAATTGGACTTTTTAGTATGTCAACTATATTGCTTTACAGCTCTTATATGTACAGGGTGGGGCAATAGTGCGTCGGACTTCGATATCTCAAGTTCTACGATAGCTAGAAATTAAAAAAAAATACAAGTAAACTAGAAAAAAAAATCTAATGGAATGCTATGGATATCAGTACATTTTTTGAAGCCTCTTTCGAGACTATTCATTCCTATATTATTATTGACTATCTCCCAACCACTTGGATATAATGAATTTTTTTTGTTGAAACAATGCCATCTGCAGATGCATATTGAAAAAATCACAAAAGTAACAATTATGGGTTTTAAAACAAAATTATGTGAATGCTAGTTACGAGATATCCAATTAATGTTTTTGAATCATTTTTATTTCCTAAAAATGTACAGGGTGACCAAAAATTATATTTCAATTAAGAACTTTTTTAAATAGAATTTTCTCAATTTTTTCAAATGTAACACCCTGTATATTTTTCAACAATGTGATGTAGAAATGAAAAACGAACATTTTTGGTTAGTACTTCCCTATGGCTAATTGCAATCATTTTCGTTTTATTGAGCAATAAGTACAAAATTCAAGAATAAACTTAAAAAATAGAGGTTTCCTCAAATAATTCATTAGAAAAAATTATAATAACTGCTCCACATGTTGTCCATATTGATTGGCACACGTCTCTATGCGCTTTTGAAATAAGGCCATTTAGTGGGACCATTTCTTCCGATCCATTAAACTGAGTAAATTGTATTTAACTGGTGCCTTACTGTAATAGTTTTTTTGTAACTTTTTTTTTGCTGTTTTCGTTATTCGACAAACAATAAAACCTCAGTTTAGTATACATTTTCTTATACAAACGAAGTTATCGCACTCATTTGTATTAAATTTAAAATGTTTCGAGTTTTACAAACTTAATTTTAATAAATCGGAACTTACATACATGACTTGTGTTTTGGGCGAGTCAGACAGAAATTGTTTGCCTGCCAGTAGAATTTATAAGCAAAGGTATCCTAAACGAAGGATTGCTGATGATAGCAGCTTCTAAAACCTTCTTGATAGATTTGTGAAAACTGAAAATGTCGAATATAAACAAAGTGAAAGAATAAAACGTATTGTAAACGAAGAAAATGAGTTTCTGTGGTGCTGGCAACGGTTGAGAATACTAATAATATTAGTCAGAGAGAAGTGAGCTCATCAGTAGGAATAAGTAGACGGTCTATTGGTGGAATCTTAAAAACAAATAAGTTTCATGCATATCATATTCAAATGCACCAGGAACTATCTGAGGACGATTTTCAAAGGCGTCTACAGTTTTGTAATTGGGCCAGAGATATAATGCAAGAAGTCACCTTCTTCAGTAATGTTTTATTCATTGATGTAGCAACTTTTCATAAAAATGGATTTGTTAATAGGCACAATTTCCATTATTTTACTTTGGAAAATCCTCACTTTTTTAGGCAAGTTGATAACCAGCACAGATGGTCTATAAACGTTTAGGGAGAAATTATTGGAGAACATGTAATAGGGCCACATTTTTTTGATGGTACATTAACTGGAGCTATTTATCTTTATTTTCTGGAAAACTGTCTGCCACAATTATTGGTGAATCTTCCTGAAAGGATTTGAAATAGGATGTGGTTTCAGCAAGTTGGTGATCCACCACATCATTTAAATGCAGTTAGAAACCACTTCAATAAAACCTACCCACTTCAATGGATTGGAAGAAATGGACTCACTAAATGGCCTGCTAGATCCCCAGATCTTAGAAAAATGGATTTCTTTTTATGGGGATACATGAACGAAATTGTTTATTAAGACACACCAACAACAGTACGAAAAATGAGAGAAAGGATAATAACTGCCTTTAGATCTATAACACCGGCAATTTTAGGAACAGATGAAACCTCATTTCAAAAGCTCATAGAGACGTGTGTCAATCAAAATGGGCAACATGTGGTGCACTTATTATAATTTTTTCTAATGAATTAAGTTAAGAAATTTTTTAAGTTTATTCTTGAATTTTGTATTTATTGCTCAATAAAACGAAAATGGTTGCAATTAGCCATAGGGAAGTACTTACAAAAAATGTTCGTTTTTCATTTCTACATCACATCGTTGAAAAATATAGAGGATGCTCCATTTAAAAAAAATGAGAAAAATTCAATTTAAAATGTTCTTAATTGAAATATAATTTGTGGTCACCCTGTACATTTTTAGAAAGTGAAAATGATTCAGTATATTTATTAGATATTTCGTAACTAGTAATCACATAAGTTTTTCTTAAAACCCGTAATTGTTACTTTGGTGATTTTTTCAATATGAATCTGCAGATGGCATTATTTCACCAAAAAAATTCATTACATCCAAGTCGTTGGGAGAGTCTAGAAAGAAGCTTCTAAAAATGTACTAATATGTATAGCATTCCATTTAAAAAAAGAGTCACTTGAACCTGTAATTTTGTCTTGGCGCGCCCTGTATATTCGAAAATAATTTTCGATTATAGACTTTTTTATCTAGTTTACATGTATTTTTGTTTTAATTTGTAGCTTTCGTAGAACTCGAGATATCGAAGTCCGACGCAGTATTGCCTCACCCTGTATATCAACAAAAAGATATTCAACAAAATTTGTTTGCCCTTCAAAGTCATAACCAAAATGACAAAAGCAATAAAGTAAAAGTAATTTGGTTATTTGGGTGTAAAACTACTTATTTAATATTATGAAATCCATAATTACAGCTGTCATTTTACCACTTTTAAAAAACAAAAACAAAAGAATGAGCAAGAAATTAGGTACTTAATATATACACAAAATTATCTCATTAATATACCTACATGTTAATACTGGTATTACATTACGGTTTTTTCTCCTGTGCTGCTATTTGTTACTTTATTATTAGTATTAATTTTCTGTGCCTATTGATTTTAATTAATATGGTAAATAGAATTTTTTCTTTATTTTTTAGTTAGGTATTGTTATTTTTGCAGGTCATGTTACTCATGTTACTTCATTAAATATCCTGTGTGTTAAATTTACTGCCGGCACCGCCGTAATAACATTACATTTAGGTACATCAAAAGCAAAATAAATAAACGAGGAAAAACATGTAAATACAGAACCTATGTAATAAAACATTCTGTGCGCCAATTGAAACTTAAGCGATTTATGCGGAACTGAAATACAAAAATCGTTCTGACAGCTGTGGTAATATCGACGGTTTATTATAAAATTTATTAGATGAACGATAACAGTGATAAAATAAATCGCAAAGTATTCGAGGATGTTTTGAAAATATTTACATAAATTGGCTTGCTTCGAACCAGCCTTAAAAACTTTAAAAAACAATAACAGATCTGGTTAAATTATTCCTCAAAATCAATAATGTAGCAAAAAAAGTCTCTAAGTACTGAGTTTACAAGACATTCACAAACTTTTATATTTTCAAAATGAAATTTCTCAGTAATTGATGCCCCAAATTTAAAAAACTTCATATTGCTGAATAGATAATCAAAATCCCTTTCGAACAAGGTGTCGCATGATCCATTTCCTAATTTAAAATTTTCAGAGTGATAGTCATAATTCGAATGGGGTGAATACTAGAATGGAAATTTCAAATTAAAAATCGACCTGTTCCAGAATTTTTCCTAGAAGTACATAATTACGCTTAAAATGAAGTTATTCCATATATATGGACTGCACTGTATATTAAATACGGTATTTAGAACGAACCATATGTTTTCGTTTTTTGATATTATTTGAAAAGGAAAAATATACAGTGTGGAAATTAAGTAACGCATAAATTCAGTAATTCCGTTGATATTAATTTTTTTGGAAAAAATCTCGAAGGGATATAGCGATTTTAACTTCAGCAAATATTTTCAGTCTATTTTCAGTTTCTTATGTCATTTATTTTTTAAATTATGACGTCATCGACTTTTTTTTAAATGACAACCTATATTTTTTATTATTGATTTTGGTAGTAGTTTTTATGCCGGTTCCGACCGTATAAAATTTTCAATATGTTATATTTGAAAAAAATCGAGAAAAACAGTCTTAAAGTTCAAATAACAAAAATTCATTAAATTGGGAAAATTTATCTAGTTGCCTAAGTTTGACGGAAAGTTATCGACGGCACATTCGTTTTTATTTTGAAATTATACAAATAGTTGAAAAATCGAACTAATGTGATACACCGGCAACTAGATAAATTTTCCCAATTTAATGAATTTTTGTTATTTGAACTTTTGTAACGCATAAATTCAGTAATTCCGTTGATATTAATTTTTTTGGAAAAAATCTGGAAGGGGTATAGCGATTTTAACTTCAGCAAATATTTTCAGTCTATTTTCAGTTTCTTATGTCATTTATTTTTTAAATTATGACGTCATCGACTTTTTTTTATATGACAACCTATATTTTTTATTATTGATTCTGGTAGTAGTTTTTATTCTGGTTCTGACCGTATAAAATTTTCAATATGTTATATTTAAAAAAAATCGAGAAAAACAGTCTTAAAGTTCAAATAATAAAAATTCATTAAATTGGGAAAATTTATCTAGTTACCTAAGTTTGACGGAAAGTTATCGACGGCACATTCGTTTTTATTTTGAAATTATACAAATAGTTGAAAAATCGAACTAATGTGATACACCGGCAACTAGATAAATTTTCCCAATTTAATGAATTTTTGTTATTTGAACTTTAAAACTGTTTTTCTCGATTTTTTTTCAAATAATAACGTATTGAAAATTTTATACAGTCGGAACCGGAATAAAAACTACTACCAAAATCAATAATAAAAAATATAGGTTATCATTTAAAAAAAAGTCGATGACGTCATAATTAAAAAAATAAATGATATAAGAAACTGAAAATAGACTGAAAATATTTGCTGAAGTTACAATCGATACACCCCTTCGAAATTTTTTTCAAAAAAATTAATATCAACGGAATTACTGAATTTATGCGTTACTTAATTTCCACACTGTATGTATATATAGATAGGTATTACCAGAGACTGTACATATAGTCTCTGGTATTACTAACAGAAAAATGTTAACAGCGATTTATAAATTTAAATTGGATATCTGGTGAAACGCAGCCTTGGTCTCAAGTCATTTAGTTTGTCAGTTTGTGATTACGATAAGATACACCATACACCTTTCGCCGCGCCGGCCTCTGTAGCTATACGGAAACGGATATTCCGTCGTAGGTCGCACAGCGCATGTTTGGCCGAGGTTCGAACAGCTGGCTGGAGAATGCTTATTCAGCTTCCCATTTATGTAAAGCGGAGCAGTATATGAACTCGAGTAAGGCAAGTTAATGCCGGTAATATCAAAATCCGCTTTGTACTATGGTTGATATAATTCTACAGGCCATCAGAACAAACCCACAGCAGCGTTGATGTTGGTAGCCATTATTCGTTTATTTACCATGGTGTATTACGGTTATATGTGTGTCTACTCAGACTGAGGGAAATAGTGCAATATTACTAGCAGTGGCGTAGGGATTTACCTTGGGTAACTTTGAGCAACTTAAAAGTATTAATTTATTTTAAGATGAGTCGGAGCCGTAAACGTGGGCAGACCATACGAGGTAGTGCGCGAGAAATTATAGCGCACGTTATACAGGTATGCGATGAAGAGGCTGCAACTAAATCGTTCAAGTTACCTCTAATATCTAAAACAAAACGTGCTGCTATGTACACTGGAGTATCAGAAACGTCCATTAAGAATATTAGGCAAGAAAGTCAAGATAGAAATACGCAAAGTCGAAGTGATTCTTTGAAATCTCCAGGTAAGAAAAGATTCCGGCGTACTGTAGTGACTAAAATCGACGATTACCATTTTCAACTTATTCGAAGAACGATCGAAGAATTCTACTTGTATCGTAAAGAAGTACCATCTGTTAGAAAATTGTTACAAGAACTCAAAGAAAAGTATGATTTTAAATTCGGAAGGACTTCGCTGAACTCACTTCTGAATTCAAATGGTTTTACGTTTCGAGAATGTAGTAATAATAGGAAAATTTTGATGGAGAGGCCCGAAAATGTGCATTGGAGACTGAATTATTTAAAAGCCATAAGGAAATATCGCCTGGAAAACAGACCCGTTGTTTACTTGGACGAAACTTGGATAGACAACGATATGCCTGATAAAATATGTTGGCAGACTGAAGATCATAACATTTTTGGAGTTATGGGTGGCATACATGCAACAGGTTTGTATTTTTCTTAGACGATATTGTTGTGATAAATTTAGTACATTCGCTATGTACATTTAAAATTGCATTAATTCGATACCACAATTTTCTTTTTCTAATCGTTGGGGACGGTTATTGGTAGTTTAAATCCAGATTTTCTGGACTTCACCCCTGTAGCATCAGCCTCCATCATGAATTTAAGGGTGATTTTATTTTTATTAAATACCTCGCTCATTTTCAACACTTGACTAAAAATGGCTATAACCAAACGGAAATTTAATTCTCTACAACTTTGGTCTTTAGCATTTTTTCGATCTAAACCGGATAAAAGGTTGTGAAATTAAATTATTGCATTATCTCGTTTATTTTTAACTTTAGGGCATAAATGGCTATAAACCAACTTGTAGGGAATAAAGTTCTCTGCAACTTTAATCCGTACCTTTTTTTCTCCTAGGACTAATATTTTCGTACTCTCGGTTACGGTAAAGGAAAAGAGCGGTGTGAATGATTTATTTTTTGAACGATTTGACAACTGCATGGATTTCTACGTAAAACTTGAATATTATTTTTTTCCACGGTAGAATTTTTCCGCACCACCACAGGGGTAGAGTTTTAGGCGCATTTTTTTCTAACAAGTATCCCCTGTAGGCCTAATCCACGCATTCTTCCTTGTAGGTTTCTAGAATCGGAATTACCTTTGTTTCCTTTTTTTATTTTGTCAGGTAATAAATTTCTTTCACACCGAAGGTTCAATGTATTTAAATCTTCCTGCAAACTCATAGCCTTTAAAGTTGGAAATCGACGAATATAGTTTTAGATCATAAACATAATAAAAAAAGAGGCCCTAGAACGGATCCTTGTGAAACTCCTGAAGTTGCTGTCATATCAACAGACTTAAAACCCTGGTACTGCACCTACAGGCTTTCGTTGTTTAAATAGGAATAAAAAAACTTGAGGAATCCATCACTAAATCCTACATCGCGTAGCTTATGGAGCAATAATCCATGGTCAAGTCTGTCGAATGACTTTGAAAAGTTTGTATAAATAACATCACCCTGCCCTCTCCGATCTAAAGTCTTAGCTAGAAACTATGTGACACTTACTAAATTTGTGATAGTAGATCTATCCTGTAGAAATCCGCACTGGTTAGAGCAAATTTGATATTTTAAATTACTAAATAATATTTCATATAAAATTACTTTTTATTTTTGTTTTTGAATATATCTTAACCGCTGTGAAGACAGCAGTCAAAGTCAGCGGCTAAAATTTCCAATTTGTCTGAAATAGCATGATCGTCATGTTGACAGGGTGCACGCAAATATTGCAAAATTTATAAAGACAAATGTTTACAGACTGCTGTTGAACATTCATCATCTACGAAAAGACCAGAGCGTAATTATGATAAAAATTAAACAAGTAAACCATGTATTTTCACATACTGTTGTTAAAACACTAGTTTTTCAATATATAGGGCTGCGTACGTATACCTACGCCATATCTGATTAGAAAATCTCGGAGAGTGTATAGTAATAAAGACATCTCCAATTTTGAAAAAATTATTCCATCAAATTCTAATTCTGGTATATAACTGACCCATCATCAACATATTAATTTCCTGTTGTATGGGTTAAATCAGCTGAGAGCTTAATATTGAACAATCTCTTATTTTAATTAATTCGTTTTGAGAAAATTACTCGTCCTGTCAGCTTATAATGTCAGTAAAATTTTATAAATTCACCACCATTTAGTACTGTATCTTACTTACTTACAAATCACAAGTAGAGCCTAACAGTGAAAGTCTCTTTTATAGTTCATCCCCCTTTAACACCGTATAAGTCTAATTGACTTACAACGCTCAGATTGGGCGCAATTGTGAATACATCCCTTTATCCTAATTAATTAATTTTGAGAAATCTACTTATCCTGCCAACTTGTACTTTGAGTAAAATGTCACTAGTTCATTCCTCTTTAGTTTAGTATAGGTCGAATCGGCTTACAATGCTCAGATAGGGCGCAATTATGAAAACATAATTTTAATTTAATTAATTAATTTTGAGAAATCTATTTGTCCTACCAACTTGTAATTTTAACATAATATAATATTAATGTATCCCCCTTTAGTGCTGTATAAATCGAATTGACTTACAATGCTCAGATACGGCGCAATTGTGAGTACATACCTTTATCCTAATTAATTAATTTTGAGAAATCTACACTCGTCCTGGCAACTTGTAATTTGAATAAAATATTACCAGTTCAGTCCCCTTTAGTTTAGTATATATCGAATTGGCTTACAACGCTTAGATTGGGTGCAATTATGAAACATCCCTTTAATTTAATTAATTAATTTTGAGAAACTACTCGTCCTGGCAACTTATGATTTGAGTACAAGGTAATTAGTTCATTATTCTTTAGTTCTGTATAGGTCGAATCGGCTTACAACGCTTAGATAGGACGCAATTATGAAAAATTTTGAGAAGTCTACTCGTCCTGCCAACTTGTAATTTTAGTAGAATATTATTAATTCATCTTTCTTTAATGCTATATAGGTTGAATCCCCCCCCCAAAGAAAGGAAATTGTGGTGTCGAATTAATGCGAGATCAGCGATTATTTTTGTACATAGCGGCTGTAGTAATTGTCAAAAAATTCATTTACGAAGAAATTACATTTAAAAATAGAATAAGCTACAAATTTACAAATATATATACCTATAATTTTATAACACGTTAACGCACAAAATACGCATCGCATATTGTGTACTTCTTATCGGTGGTCATATTTTTGAGACAGTAGAGATTCTTTATTCTTTTATTTGATTATTCGCAATCCATGGCTTTTTCTGTTAAAAAAGCTGTAAAACTTCCTTCTTAAAAAAAGTCTACTTTTCCATTAAAAAATATCTGATGTTAGCCACATCACTTTCTTATACCAATATATATTATCCTGATCTAAAAAATTATTCTATTTAATTCTTCACTTACCTCAATTGAATTTTAATAGCGTACCTTGAAATGTTTCATTACAATTTTTAAATAATTAATTATCAGCGTCATTCGATACTGTCAATAATAATTCACGTCATATATTTTAATAATTTTTTGTTATTGACATTGACATTTTTCTAACTAAATCAGACCTTTCAAACGTCAAACTGTTGAATTTATTACACCATTTTATCAGGCCAAATGTGTAAAATATTTCAATTTACATCAGCTTTATTTAAGTACTTGGAAAATATATTTTATTCTCTTTATATAATAAACATGATTTATAATCTTTCATCAAGAATATATTTTTTTGTAAAGTAAAATACAAAAAGTCTGAGTCCCCTGGACCCCTTTCAGAAGGCTGATTTTGCTCATCACCGAATTCTTCATTGTCTTTGGCCGTTAGAACAAGTGTACCAAATTTGAAAACTTTATCTCAAAAACTGTGGCTGCTATCGCGATACTACAGACATGCGGACAGATTTATTTTCATGAAGTTATATGTTTTCATTATAATTCGTTGAGATTCCTCCAGAAATGCAATAAACATTTTTAATTCTTTTTCACGAAATTGTACCTTTTTTTCTTCTTTCATTTATTATGTCTCTTCTGGTGGTACCACATTTACCAAATTTAATGTGTCACCTAAAATGTTGTTGACAATCTTAACTGCCAAATTTGGGAAATCTCCCATTAGTATTTTTTGAATTTTCGTGGATACACACACACAAATGCACGCACTCACGCAAGCACCGACAGACATCATTCGGAAAATAGTCAGAATGGATTCAGGAGAGTTCAAAACGTATAAATCAATCAAAATCTCGAGGTCGAAAAAAATCACGATTATTATACTTCCTTATATTAGGTATAAGAAAGTAAAAAGAAAAGAATTAATAATTTTTCACGAAACTTGGTACAAAAGTACAGAGCCTCCATAAATGATCGTAAACTACGTAACCACATCATTAGACAACCAAGTACACACTGGTTCGTATTACATGGTCAGAAAATCCCTAGGTTAGGCCCATTGGCGTTTAAGTTTCTAGTTAAGGGTCAAATGCAACAAAAATTTAAATAATCAGTATTAGTATATCTTTGCTAATACTAATAATTACAAAAATATTTTATGTGCACTGTAATTTTAACAAGAAAAATAAAGTATATTTAAAAGTACTTTATTATAAACTGAAATATTTAGAAATAAACCCATCGTATTAATTTTAAGTGCCAAAAGTTCCAAGCATTATAATTAAAATGTGAAATTTGAGTCCTTGACAAATTTTTTACAGATAAAAAATTGTCGGAAATAGGACTATATGTTAAAATAAAATGCTACCTCCCTACTTTCATTTAGTATACTTAAACTTCTTCAGGACTCAATAGCCAATTAATGATAAAAATCCAAAAGAGAGAATTTTTTATGACATCTGTAGGCACAACAGTTTAGAACCCAACCAATTTCCATCTGAGTAAAATATATTAAAAAACATATATGTGTCCATCGATAGCACAATAGATTAAAAATTTTATTAGTACCGTAGAACGGGGCGACTTCGGACAGTGCGGGTGACCTCAGGCACTGCGTCCTTGTAGCGTTTGAAAATTTGTAGAAGGGATTGTTTCTCCACAACTAGATTCGTTCTTGCACAAAATCCAGCCTGTTAGTTCCCCTTTATCATCTCTACGTGTTGTTTGTGGTTGTCTGTGAGTACTTTCGTTTTATTGCATAATTGGTACGGACGTCAATTTGTGGTTATAGAAGATGATGCAAAAGGTTCCGGTGTGGACGCTTAGCTGATGAATATATAGCAATACGTTTTGCACTTTCTTTTAGCCTTATGTATTCTCAATATTTTCTACAATTTTCTTTCATTTGACTTTATAAGATTTTTATATACAGGGTGTTATGTGAAATTTCTACATAGTAGGTGATTTCGGATATGTCATATGTATAGAAAAAGTCTGGGTAACCGAAATTATATTAATTATGAGAAGGATACCTTAGAAAAAGCCATTAATGACGTAAAAAGGAATAGAAAACAACACGACAAGCATCCGAGTATTATAGAATTCCAAAATCGACCAAACATGATAAAATAAACGGCATTCACACAAAAAAAATGGAGGTCAATCTGTGCTTTCTTGCGAAGAAGAAGAGCATTTAGCTGATGGAATTAAACTTTCTGCCAAGTGGGGTTTTCCTCTCACAGAATTTGATGTAAGGAAACTAGTTCAGAGCTACCTAAACAGGAAAGGTGTCCAAATAAAATCTTTCTCAGACAACATTCCTGGAAAAGACGGGGGAAAAAATTTATGGGCAGGCATAATAATCTAACAATAAGGTTAGCTCAAAATATAAAAAGGTGCTGAGCCGAAATAACTCAAGATGCCATAGAATTATATTTTAATGGATTAAGCAATTCTCTACGAGGAGTTCCTCCAGAAAACCAGAAAATGTCAATAATTATGACGAAACTAACTTTAGCGACGATCCAGGAAGACCAAAGGTCGTCTGCAAGAGGTGCAGCAAATACTGTGAGAGGGTGATGGACTCTGATAAGACTAGCATCTCAGTGATGATGGCGTCAGCAGCAGACCTGCTGCCGCCGTTTGTTGTGTATAAAGCGAAAAACATATAAAGAATGGGAAGAAAATGGGCCTCTAGGTTGTCGTTACTCTATCAGCAAGTCTGGGTGGTTCGATTCAAATATTTTCGTTGAATGGTTCAGACAAATCCCCATTCCGTACTTTCGCCAGAAAGAAGGAGAGAAGGTTATGATCGGCGACAATCTGTCGTCATATATTACATTGGAGGTAATACGGATATGTAAAGAAAATCAAATTAAATTTGTTTTGTTACCCCCAAATACAACCCATCTGTGCCAACCACTTGATGTATCTTTTTTTGCTCCACTAAAAAATCCTGGCGAAAGATCCTTACGGAATGGAAATTGAAGCGAAATCAGACTTTCCACAACTATTAAAAAGAACCCTGAATAATATTCAAGCTTCCTCCAAAAAGAACATTCTATCAGGTTTTAGAACATGTGGTATACCCCAAACGCATTTTGGAAAAAAATTCCATCGCAATCAGAAAGTCGTGACCAACATTCCACCTTATTATCGAACTCACTCTTAAACTTTTTGAAAAAAATTAGATCGCCTGAACCTCGGACTACAAGCCGAAGAAGACGCATACAAATTCAGCTCGGAAAAGCCGTCGACGTTAGTGACTTCAATGAGGCGAAAGAAAATTTGCCGGTTGAAAACCAATATTCATCAGATTCCAATGTTCCATTGGATATGTTAAGAAATAACCAATTTTCCAGAAATTCTGAAAGATCAACAACCAATTTAGTTCCCAATATTCCTTCAACCTCACTGACGAATTATGAAGAAATAGAAAATGAAACTGAGAATGATCAACTGACTGAAGACGACGAAGGCTGCATCAATTTACTTTGTGATGTCGATAATTTTGTGATTTAGATAGGTTGATCCCATATGAGTAATTATTCATGATAAAGGAAACAGAAAAATTCTCATAAAATTCCTTTATTAATGTGACCGGTTTCGTGAACAAATTAATTACTTCACATCATCAGACACAGGAATTTTTTATAAATATAAAACCAGGTGTGTGTCTGATGATGTGAAGTAATTAATTTGTTCACGAAACCGGTCACATTAATAAAGGAATTTTATGAGAATTTTTTCTGTTTCCTTTATCATGAATTTTGTGATTGTTAATATTTCTTTGGAAAATTTTTCAAAATGTAAATATTATTCAGCAAGAATAGTCAATGTAGACGAGATTTCCAAATATTATACGGTGGATTTTTTAAGAAGAAATCAAAGCGTCAAAGATGATTATTTTTATTTTCCCCAAATAAATGACCAGAGTGTGGTTGGAAGATTTGATATCCTCGAAATTTTACACCGAATGCCTTTACGGAGGAATCTCTATACATTTTCAAACCTTCCAAACCATAATCCAATAGAAAAAATAAGACTCCTAATATTAGAATTTCCGTTAAGTTGCTGGAGAATTTTTAATTTTGTTACGTTTTCTAGTTTTTGTCTTTAAAATGATGTTTAATTTATTTAGTTTTCATTTATTTATTTTATGTTTATTTATTTTGTACCAAAGTGCCTAAATAAAGGGATTTTTAACTTGTTTTTATCCTAATAAAATGATTGAAACCCCTACAAGAATTTCAGGATTATTTGAAAACTCATGTCGAAATACTGTCAAAGATACTCGAAAAAATGTCCGAGGTCGCCCCGTTCTACGTGTTCATAGCCAGATACCGAAATCAATTAATTTTGGTCTCTGTCTCAGTTTAAAAGTTGGTTAGGAACGGACACAACTGCATGAAAACAGAGACTCTGCCGATTTTGGCAAAAGAACAATTCGAGTTTCCAAAGATCAAAGGGTTTCTGTGTTTTGTTTCTGCTTTTGTAAATAAAGTTCGGTCGCTCAGTAGAAACAGTACACAACTACAATTCATTTTCAGTCCGTTTCGTGTAAATTTTGAAGTTTTGGTTTTTTCTGAAACTTTAAACTTGTTTCTGTTTCTGTTTTTGCAAACAAAACTCACAAGTGTGTCCATTTGCTGGAAATCTGCCTTTAGATAGTTAAGTACTTAACAGGCCCTGCACAAACCTAAATTCCGCAATGTACAACTGGTTGCCTAATTTTGTGGTCACGTTGTTTACAATCATTTATGAAGGTTCTGTATTATAGAGTCTTGAACATCATCATTTATTCAGATTTTCAATAAAGAAATTCGTTAATAAAATTACCTGATTTTTGATACCAATAAAAGAGATCTAGGAGGCCAAGCATTTATTTCTCCACAGACCTAAAGTTGTCACAAGATATATCACTTAGAGATCTACAATTTAAAAAATGTCCATTTAAAATCAACCCATAAATAAACATATAGTAGGTCCATTCTTCTGGCTGATTTAACAGATTTGTAGTAAAGCAAACATAAAATATTGATAGATAAATAATAGTATAAAATAATTAATTAATAAATTCGAAAATATTGAAACATGCTCTTTTTTGTTTTGAATGATCAGAAATAAATTTTAATAAATATAAATTTTCAAATTTGTCCAACATTTTTATTCATAGGTACCTAATATAAGCTATATTGCACATTTTACCTTCTGACCTCTCAAGTGAGGGAGGTTGGATATTAGCGCAAGAATATAAAGAAAATATTGCATTACTAGACCAGTGCCATCTGCAAGAAAATTGTCTATCCGCGTTTCTTTGTACCTGTATGTATCGCGATATCAGCTATAGTTTTTGAGATGAAGCTTTCAAATTTGGTACATAAGTTCTAAAGACCAATAAATATAATGAGTTCGTTGAATAGCAAAATACCCAAGTAATAATTTAAATATTTTTTATATTTATTTAGGTTTTATCAGTGATTTATAGTGGTCAACTCATAAATTAGTGATTTATGCCAGATTTATTATATGCCAAGTGCACTTAAAGATTTTGTCTTAAAGAAAGTTTGAAAAAAGTCTTCAAGAAGTTATATCAAAACAAAATTTTTTGTAGTTTTTATTGGCTTATGACTGATTTATTATTTGTCAAACCTTGAATAAAACCTTATAGCTGTTAAGTTCAAGCTAGGAATATTGAGTGTTATAGAGAATTTAGGAAGAGTTGTGGTTTTATAATTGCTTTATGAAATTATCTTGGGGTAGTTGTTAATGCCCGGTTATAAATCTAAAATGCTTTGAGATTTTAAGTTTCAGGTCCAACTTTCATAAATCCAACTACTTATTAGAGTTTTAAGGAAGCAGGCAAAAATTTATAATAAGTCAATCTGAAGCATAAGAGTTTGATTCCTTTTTTTTCAGAATATATCGTTTTAAAATATCACTATAGTTGGGCCGCTGTAAGATTGCAACTTTCGTCTTAAAGAGTCAAAGCAATAAATAATATTATTGGGTTCAATTGTCAGCAGTACTCAAACAGTATGATACAATTTTTTAAATTCCATGTAGGTCAGGTGTTCGCTGTTATGCAGCTCAAACTGGAAGCAAGAGTCCACCATTTCCCTTTTCGCGGATGAATAATTCTCCACCTTTAATATAAACTGATGTTCATCTCGAGTCGGATCTCGAGTTAAATGTTTTTCTTTCGATTAATTTACGGTTGTTTTAATATGAATATTTTCGAATACACAAATTCAGGGTTTGCATATGTGTGTCCACTTAGGCTACTCTGAGGCTACTATAATACTGTCGTAGAACTTTTAGGTCATCCAGTTTACGTAAACAGATTTTCTATATCAGGGACGCAAAATTTTACCTGCTTAAAATCGTTTCTGTTAAAAATAGCTAACTTTAATAATCGTTACATGTTATTCTAATTTGCAATGTTAATTTTAGGAATAATACAAAACACGAAATAAGTGGTTGTATGAATATCAAAATCACAGCACAAATATATTCATTTACTGTTTGAGATTAACTGTTCACCAATCTTAAGCTGCAATCATCCAATAATGTAGTTGTAAATGCACAACTGGTGTGCTGACAATTGAAACAAGTCATAATTATAAATATGTTTAATATTTATAATTTTGACTCTTATACCGGCCCGACTATAGTAAAACTAACGCAGTGGATAAAGAAACGGGAAGCGCGCAGAGCAGACATGTGTAGTGTCACAAAAATTGAATTCTTACGATATGTTATCCGGGCACCATAAATTCTACAGATTTTAAAGCGGTTGTATTATGTGCTTAAAGTATTTAAAACGGGTTTTAAGATAAGCCTACAAGTTTCAAGCAATATGGTATGGCCAATGATGCTTAATATATTCTTTTATAAGAGCAAATCCACATACTTCAAGAGCAATTGGTAATTTAATAAGCATGTTAAAATAAGATATTTGAAGTAGGAATGTTCAAAATAGGGTTTATACGAACTGCCGCCATTATTTCTTGAGGCGAGAGATGTATAACAGTCAGCCATATTGGGAATATTCCAAGTTGAACAAAAAAAATGTAATTTGTATCTAATAGAAACGTTTACTAAAAACAATATACAACATTGAACTATATTATGGGCGAATGCTACCGATTTATTTATTTTTAAGTCACCGAGAAAAAAAATTACTCGTATATTTTTTTAAAATTTGTGTTTTTAAGGGGCGCGCAAATTTTTAATAACTTAGCGTCGTTGAAAATTTTATCCCACTAGGACGAGTCCCAGTACTTCATTCTTAATAGTCCATCTATAAGTTGAATCGTTCTCAGTTGTCGCCATATTTTCATTTTATAACTATGTATGAGGCCTATATACATACAAAACACCAATTTACACAGCTGGAGGCAGACTGGACGGATTATAAACAGAAAAGAAATAAAGTCTTACAAGTAACTAGACAAGAAAAGAAAGCCCATCTTAAAGAAACGATAGATATGTCTCGGGGTGACAGTAAGCAGATGTGGCAGACAATCAAAACATTATTGGGCAATAATAATAAAAAAAGGGATGTTGAAGGAACCAATATAAGTTTTGAACACGACATGGGGCTTATTGAAGAAAATTTTAACAAATATTATGCTGACAGTATTAAATCTATTGCCAATAGCATTGACGATATATCTGAAGATGAAAATGATGAGATACAAAATAAGATGCCAGAAACGACTAAAATCTTTGAGTTTAAGACAATAAGCTTGAACAAGTTGAGACAAATTATTTTTAGCTTAAAAAATAAAGCTACTGGTGACGAAACATTAAATATCAACTTGTTGAGAGAAATATTTGACAGCGTGGGATATCCATTGTTAAATTTAATAAACGCATCATTAACAACCGGAAAAATACCATCTGATTTGAAAATAAGTGTTATTGTGCCAGTCCCAAAAGTTCAAAACCCAAAAGAAGCAAGTGAATATAGGCCAATAAATTTAATCCCGATTGTGGATGAAATATTAGAAATCGTGGTAGCCGTACAACTGAGGGAGTACTTTGAAGGAAACAAACTTTTATGCAGTGGTCAATCGGGATTTAGGCAAAGCCATTCATATGAAACAAGCTTACAATTAGTGTGTGCAAAATGGAGGAACGAGATTAATGATGGGAACGTAGTTTTAAGTGTGTTTGTAGACTTAAAGCGAGCGTTTGAAACTATCGATCGACGTAGGTTAGTAAAAAAGTTAAGTGAGTATGGTGTGGTGGAAAAAGCCTTGACATGGATTGAAAATTATTTAGAAAACAGGTACCATAAGACCAAAGTTAATAATAAGACATCTACTAAAATTCTCAGTTCATATGGGGTACCTCAGGGTAGTGTATTGGGGCCCTTATTATTTATTATATATGTGAATGACATGAATCATATCCTAAAAAACTCATATGTAAACCTTTTTGCGGATGATACATTAATTTCTGTGTCTGGAAAGAGTCATATTGAAATCACGAATATAATGAATGGAGAGCTTTGTATACTATATAAATGGCTATGTGCAAATAAATTGAAACTCAATAATGAAAAAACCAAATGTATGGTCCTTGGAACTAAAAATAACTGCCAAAAGTATATAAATGGTCAACAAGTTTTGCACATCAATAATACAAAAATTGAAATTGTAAGTGAAATTAAATACTTAGGAATTATCTTAGATCAACAGTTAACATTTTCAAAACATGTTGATTATTTATGGAAGAAAATTGGCAAAAAGATCTCCTTCTTTAGAAGAATATCTGCCGACTTAACGCAATGGTCAAAATTAATTATATACAATACTATAATCTACCCACATTTTAATTATTGTTTTTCACTATTAATATCATGTAACACATTAGATATTTAGAGGTTACAAGTGTTACATAATAAAGGAATGCGAGTAATATTAAGTTGTGACAGGTACACACCTATCTCGACTATGTTAAACCAACTGGGTTGGATTTCAGTGGAGCAAGGTATTGAAAGAGCAAATTTAATTTTAATATATAAAATCGACAAAAATTTAGTACCTACCTACCTTAAACACTTTTTTAGTTAAAAGATCTGAGTTGCATAATTATTCAGTGAGATCTGCTGAAAATTACAACATAGATCATACAAAAATATCTTTCTTAAAAAAGTCAACATTTAGTGATGGATTACGTATATACAACGCTTTGCCCACTGAAATAAAATCATGTGGTAATTTAAAACTGTTTATTAAAAATGTAACTAAATTATATACAGATGTTAGAGTATAAAATAAGGAATAACTGTGTACAAGTCATGTGGTATTGTAAATAGCTTATGCTAAATAAACTCTCTATTCTATTCTATATTATATTCTATTCTATATCGTGCGTAGATCAAGTAATCGTAGCACTATATTTATTTGCATTTATTAAAAACAAAACGTCCGCTCAAAGCATTTCTGTGTGCCTTTTAAATTTTAATTTAGTACTTATCCTAAATCAATTATGGCTTTATAATACTCTTCAGATACTCTACGAGTAAAGATTTTGACAATTACTTAAAACTTGAAAATTTAATAGCAGTTTTAAAAAAAGGCATGCAAGCCCTTCTCTAAGTGGGTCTCTGTACTCTTATAAGGGTTTTAAATTAGTTTTATAGAGTTCTTTTAAACTATTTACGTTTATAAGTAGAGTTAGAAATAAACTTTGAGGATATCTTATAGAGCATTTTAAAATTAAAATTGTTACTTGGGTACGGGCTGGAAAGCGGTCCACTGACCTTAAATGGTTTATTTTATTTTACAAAAAAAAAAACGCATAATCGTAATGGAAGACTATGAATTAGATTCGTTAATTAAAAATTAAATATTTTTTCTAAATGTTTAAATTAAATTTAGAATTGAAATGTTTTACTCTTTTTTGTTTGTTTTCTGTGTGATTTATTTATTTATTTTTTATTTCGCATATCATGTTATATTCGTTCTTCCAAGAAATAATTGGTTAGGTTCAAGAATCCGTCACGTCGAGATTTAACACTAAAAAAAGTCAGTTTGTAGTAAATACAGTATTGTACTGTATTGTATTAAATGCAATAGATTTAGTCTCACTATTTCACTAGACTCATATTAGGTGAAAAATTTGTTAAATAAAAATGTGAAAATAACAAATTCTGTTTTCAGTTACTCTCATTATTTATTTGTTTTTTTTTAAGGTCGACTTATAGCGCTACATGCTGGATCTATTGACGGTTTTGTCAAAGGCGCTGAGTTAGTTTTTCAAGCTGGCTTATCCATGGAAGATTGCGATGGCCAGTTGGACCATGAAAAGTTTGAAAATTGGTTACATAACAAACTATTTCCAAATATATTGCCTGAGTCGGTCATAGTTCTTGACAATGCTCCGTATCACTCTGTGGCGTCTGATACTCCAACCGAATACTCAACAAAGGCCCATATGGTGGATTGGCTTCAGAAAAAAAATATCAGACATGATCCCTCTGCAAGAAAATCTGAGATAATGGAAATAATAAATGCTCACAAACCACCCGAAAAAACATATAAAGTTGATGATATAATAAGATGCCATGGTCATGTTCCGCTAAGATTGCCTCCATTCGTATGCTACCTTAACCCTATGGAACTAGCATGGTCAAGTGTTAAAAGTTATATACGGGAGCACAATTTGACGAGAGACTTATCTGCCAAAGACCTCATTAAATTAGTACATGAGGCCATATCAAGTATAACCAAAGAAAACTGGGAAGGTTATATTAAACATGCACAAGAAATAGAAAGTAGTTATTTAAATAAAGATGCCCTCATGGAAAACATCATCGATGAAATTATCATTAATTTGGAAGGCAAGGGTAATGATGAAGGAGATGAATTTGTTTCCTCGTCAGATGACAGTGACTTAGATGGCGACTCTGATACCGAATTACCGGAACCAAAATCGAAACCAAGTGCTTCTTCATCATAAACAACAAAGATAATATAAAATACTGCTTTTATTTTATTGATTTTATTGAACTTTTGTTTCTCTTATATTTTCTTGAATAAAATAATACATAGATAAATAATCTCGTTTAACTTACATAAATCTGAAAGAACAATAAAGAACGATATATGTACAGCATTTATATACAGTGTGAAGTAAATACACCGTCCCGTCTTTGCAAATGCATACGAAGTAAAAAAATGTAGAATTGTAAATCTTTTCCCTCACTTTTAATTTTGGTTGGATTACTTTCTTTGTCAGAATCCATCAATGACCACTTCATCTATTTTGCTAAATCCATATTCCGTTAAGGTAAACTAATGTTACATATTCACTAAAGTTTAGAAAATTTCTCAAAAACGAAATTATTGCTGCAACGTCATATTTCTGTTAACAACAAATTTTGCGCCCATCAACAAATTTATAATATAGTCCATTGATTTTAAAATCCTAAGAAGGATAGTTATCCCTCCTTACACTCCAAAGTTTCTCCTACATCCGTAAGTAAAACTATCATAGCTAACCCTAATTCAAAAATATTTGAAATATAATATAGCTAAGATATAACATAATTTTCTTTCATTCTTGAATATGATAGTACACTTGATTTAAAAAAAAAACTGGTACAACTCTTGTAATCGAAAATCTTAATAGTTTAGTTGTGTGCATATGTCTGTAAACAGGGCTGGCCAGGCATGTCGAGAGGGGGGTGGAGAAGAGGTGATTTACCCCTGACCTGGGTTTTTTGGAGGAGATCGGTTTTCTTTGTGTTTTTAAACTTATTAAACCTTTCTCATTTTTATTCAAATGGAATTTTAAAAAATAATTAGAAAATAACTTTTTCAAAACATTTTCAAGCCTGCCATATTATTGTTTAAAAAAATAATATTTTTTACGGATAATTCTACTAATGGTTGTAACTAAAATACTAACTGAATAATGATAATTCTATTTTTAAAATAAGAACACAAAAATACCACTTGAGATTGAAAAAAATGTAAACAATGCAAACTGAACATAAAAATACAATAAAAAAAAATAAAAAAATGAACTTCAATTACGTAATACAGAATTAACTAATATTTTGTCATTGCTCCATTAGCGTCTAAAACTACCTGAAGTCTTGCAGGCATGGACAAAATCAGATTTCTTGCAAGGTCAACTTTTTGCGACAAGTTCTCCCAAGCGTCTTCAATTATTCCTTCCAATTCTTGGGCATTATTTGGATGGTTATTTAATTTTCTTATATGTTTCACCATTAGTCCCCATACATTTTCAATTGGATTTAAATCCAGACTTTTAGATGGCCACGGTAACAACTCTATGTATTTATTAAGAAACCATTGCCTGACACGATAGGAAGTATGTATGGAGCAGTTGTCTTGTTGGAAAATAAAATTATTTTCCGGAAACACCTCTATTACTGACGGCAACATAATATTGTCTAATATTTCAATATATTTAATGGAATTGAGATGACCACCACTGTTTCAACACACACCTAACCCATTTAGGCTCATCCAAGCTGAGAACCTTCCTGATATTTGTGGATCGAAAGTATATTTTTCGTCGTATCTAGTGGAAGGAGGCCTATATACGCGAACATGTCCATCGTTACAGGATTTAAAAACCTTTTTCGTCAGAAAAAACAACTTGTCCCCAAAGTTTTCATCATTGATTATATAGTTGACTGCAAAAATAATCCTACCCTGCTTCTTTCCTTCCAAAGTTTGTATTTTTTAGCAGCTGAACAACTCTTCAAGTCGCTTTGTAGTCTTATTCTTCTGCAAGCAGTAGATACCGAAGCAGGGAAATTTGTCTCTGAAATTGCATTTACTGCAGTCTGAAAAGGGTTTTCTATTAGGTAATTTATAAGATTTTCATCTTTTTGATTATTGCTCTTTCTGGGCCTACCGGAACCAACTTTACGGGATACCGTTTGGTTGGTTTCCCATTATTTTTAACACTCATTATCGTGGTTTTACTCACATTGTATTCAGCAGCAAGTCTTCTTATGGACCAACCATCTTCAATTTTAGAAACAATTCGAAATTTTTGAATATCTGTTAGATGTCGAACCATTTTTAATAATGACGCCACTGATTAACGTCAAAGTAACATTTATAAGATTATAAATATCAATCAAAGAACGAATGATTTACATAGCTAAAAGAAAGTGTACCAGTTTTTATTGAAATCAACAGTACAATAGTGTCATGAAAAAAGAAATATGGATATCCATCGCCAAATTTTAGATTTACATTTAAAATTTGATCCTAAACAACGTTTTTTGACTCACTTTTTTTTAATTCATCAATTTGTGAAAGCACTCATATACATTTTTAAACATAGTTGAATGAAAAGAAACTTATACAGAAAAATTCAAAAACTTACGGGTAGATATCAATTTTAAGGCAAGCAAGTCTGATGTGAAAATTATTCCATTCGAAAAATAACTGAGAGGTGGATGGATAATGGTGATTATTAGCAAATTGCTAATTTGTCAGAAAAATTTATTTACCAACCTTTATTCACCACAGATACAAAGTTATTTATTTATTTATTTCATACACTGCCCAACAGGTACAAGACCCAACTACAGGGCAGGGGATTCTGACAGAGTTTAATACAAACAGAAATTGTAAATACAAAAAAAAAATTATGACAAAAGGTACAAAGGAGTTAAAACTTAAAATTAAGAACACATGTATATAAACAATATTCACACATTTTAAACCTAAGTTTAAAATAAACACGTACAACAATGAGAAATAAAGAACATGTTTTAATAGATAACTGATAAAACAAAGAAAAACAGAGCAAAGCAAATAGAAACAAAGACAGCGTATTAGCCTGCATCATAGTAGCTTTTCAGATCACTGCAATTAAATATGTCGATATCTGTACAGATGGAGTTATGATTTTCACGGCTTATGTGAATCGGACAGAATTTTGGAACATTTGACCGAGGTGTCGCTTGGTAAAATACATTACTGTGACGTGAAGTTGTTCTTGGGATGTAAAAAATATAATTTAGACACTAGTTCCTGTGCATCGATGTTGTTATTAATGAGCTTATATAAAAATATTTGAGATATACACTCACGCCTACGACGTAAACTATTGAAAGAATACTTATCAAGCAGCTCTTGCTGTGGAAAGCCAATCTCTGGATACTTACCCTCGGTTCTAAAATAAAGAAATTTCATGAATTTACGTTGAACTTGTTCTAACTTATTGATATATACATTATATTGACGGAACCAGACAGCTGAGGCATATTCAAGCTTCGATCTAAGATAACAACAGTAAAGCATCTTGAGTGTGTAAATATTCGAAAATCACGCGAATTTCTAACTATAAATCCATACGATCT
Organism: Rhamnusium bicolor; assembly: GCA_029963845.1. Classification (NCBI taxonomy): domain Eukaryota; kingdom Metazoa; phylum Arthropoda; class Insecta; order Coleoptera; family Cerambycidae; genus Rhamnusium; species Rhamnusium bicolor. Next base: position 203,899 of record JANEYF010000177.1, on the reverse strand, counting down.
GCTAGCTTCAGACACAACGGTGTTAATATGAAAGTTAAATGTAAGTGATTTGTCAAAAGTAACACCTAAGTCCCGGAGCGTGTCAGGCCTATTTAGTACATCATCATTAATGCTATACTCGTATGATATTGAGGATAATTTGCGTGTAAAAGACATAACATAGCATTTTTGGGTGTTTAAAGGAAGTCTGTGTTTATTGCACCAATTACTATTTTTTTTGTACGTTTTCTTGCAAATGGATACAATCCTCTATGCTATCGATTCTGCAGAATAGCTTTAGATCATCGGCGTACATTAAATATCTGACTTATAAATCATCTGCAATATCATTAACGAATACAACCAAAATTACTGGACCGAGGATAGATCCTTGCGGAATTCCGGAGGTAGCAATGTATTCGACAGACTTGAAACCATTAAATGCAACAGATTGGTATCTGTTAGACAGATAGGATTGAATAAGAGATATTAAAGTTTTTAGAAAGTCCAACGTTACAAAGTTTATTAAGTAATATTATATGGTCAAGCCTGTCGAATGCTTTCGAAAAATCTGTGTAAATGACATCTGTTTGTGATTGATCATCTAAGGATTCAGACAAGTATTTCGTAATGCAGAGCAAGTTTGTTGTTTTGGAAAGTCCCTTCATAAAACCGTGTTGATGAATTGATATTTTATTACTAATATTACTGTAAATGGCGTCATGTAACAGAATTTCAAAATGTTATGTTGTTTCTTAGCTCCTTTATCCATCTAGTCATAAAAACGTAACGAAACATTGGTGATAAGTTGTAACATCACAGCACTTCTATCGAATAGAATACTAAAATTTTTTAAACGTAACATATTTATTTATTCATCCACCCTTTGAATTGCTTGTCACACCAATAGAATAATGGACTCTGGGACACCTTGTATACGAGTACCAAACATTAGGTATATATTTAATTAACACGTCCTGAATAATTAAAATGTTCTAACTTTAAGTAAATTGCTAAAAAGTTTTCTCATTTATTTGTCTCATGATGTGTTTAAGTTTATACACTTTAATGGTGGGTGTTAGGTATTATGATAATGTGTAAAATTTACAATATATGTGTTAAAGTATTAAAATCCCAGAGTTTCATGTTGTTCTAAGCTCTTTCTAAATCTCTTTTGTGTGATTCGTTCACATGTTATTACACCCACAGAGATTATATTAATACATTCGGGGAATATTTTTGAATAATACATTTTTTTAAAAACAGTTGAAACGATTAGTCTAATTAATTTATGTTATAATTCTCTCTTACTACGAATTAAAACAATAAAAAAAACAACTTTCACAATAAAATGTATTAAAATAAATGCGGTTTGTTACATAATTTAAAAATGAATATTTTTTGACATATTTTATTGCTGTGATCCTTTCTCTTTCTTGTTTTATATCCTCGTATTCAAGTGTTCAAGTGCAGAAATACAAAAATGTTTCCCTATGTAAAAAGCAATTAGGAACGCAACTAAAGTTAATTTAAATATTTATAAACACATCACTAACTGGTTGGTTCTAAGGGTGGGATATAGAATACGATACTTTAAAAGTATTCATATTTTTAGTAAGTATTAACTTTTTTTATTTAAAATTAGGATTTTCCATCTCTACAATTTTTCCCAAAATTTTTATTACATGAATCCACACTTGTGATGCACTTTTTGATTTAAAAACATGTCCCCTTTAATAAAATTTCAAAAGCTAATACTATCTATATATTTACCCCGTATTTTTTTAAATAACAGTGAAAAAAATTGTAAAACAATACGTAGTGCCAAGAACGTCCTTATAGCAAAGAGAACTGTTTAGTTTAATAATCCCAGTTTAGTTCAGGGACTCATAACGGTTACAAAATATAAAGGAGGTCTGCAAAAACGCCACTAATATGAGTTCTGAGATCTCTATATGAAAGATAAGTAAGAACCCGAGTCTAAGTTTTTACGGGGACGTTCCATGAAATATAATTTCCACTATATCTAATTCCTACCAGACCTAGTTCCCACGAGACCTAATTCCCACGACATTAAGGGAACATAACTAGAGACAAAATAATAATAGATCTTTTATTAACAAAAGCTATCCAAATTACAATAAAAATACATACCTATTTACACATAATGATCAAATAAACTAAGCTACACAAACGTCTTATATACAGGGTTAGTGAAATCAAGCCTCATCATTAGCATCTCGTAAACCGTCAGAGATACAAACAAGGTTAAATTAGAACGCAGTTGCAGAATTTTATGCTGAGAAATAATGTGACAACAAAAACCGAAGTATGTTGTTTAGTTTTCGATATTTTTGAAAAAAAAAACGTAAATTGGTGTTTTAGTTTTTCTTTGATATTTCGGTTATGAAGAGACTAATGGAAAAAGTAAAGACACTTCTCCACAGATCATCCTTCTCCTCTATTCGTAGATGATCACCAATTTTCCGTACGAGGTGTTGTTGTTTCAGAACCATCACCAATTTTTTTTTTTTTTAATAAAAACCTGGATATTTATTTTCCTTATTTAACAAATTCTCACCTCCAAAACATAATAACTTTTGAAATTTTTTAATTTTCTGCCAGTTTGTATTTCAAAATCCATTTTTATAAAAATTTTCAAAGTACGGACCTGAGTTTTGTCAATTTTTTTAATAAGATGTATGTGTAATTGAATAAATATAAGTTAACGATCTTTCGTAAATCTTTAGTGACCGTCTAAATTACTAGCTTGCTCTGTTGCTAAATTGCTAGTATAAAATGAAAACTAATGATGAGGCTCGAATCTGACTAACCCTCTGTATATGTACATATTTATTTATAGTGTCTTAAAGTGGTTATTGTTGCCACAATTTTTAATTTCATTTGGTAATAATTGTTTACAAGATATTATTTTATTTAATTTTGATGTTTTCGATGCTTAAAAAAAATGATTCTTGGATCTAGTTGTTTATGAATGGAGCTTATTTACATACTGTAACTTATTACACAAGTACTACTCTAATGGTAATGGTAATGGTAATGGTGGGGGAGGCTGACGCCTGGCAAGTAGGCCACAGACGGGCCCTTTTTACCAACCCCCAGCTGTCCCCTCAGCCCTCAGCCAAGTGATATGATGTCTCTTCATCACTCCTGCATCTTGGACATGTAGGGTCTTCCTCAATACCTATCAATGATAGATGCCTCCTAAGTCTGCAGTGGCCTGTCAGAACACCGATTAAGAGATTCAGAGTTTTACGACTCCGTCCCAGCAACCAGGCCGATCTCGATTTGTTCGGCCCCGTCACAAAATCGGGTTTGCCTGCAGACCCTGTTGGTCCTCCAGTGCGTCCTCAGTGTCTCGTGGGCCCACTCACTGAGGGCCGTTGTGACCTACCTTCTTGAAATACCTAACATAGGCTCAGGCCCGTGACAGGGTTCCTTGGCTCCTAGTCTAGCCAATACATCGGCCTTCTCGTTGCCTGGAACTCCCATATATCCCGGGACCCATACCAGTCTCACTTGTTTATGCCTGGCCAGCTCTTCTAGGGCATCCCCACACTCCTGGACGAGAGCTAATCTCGTCCTGGGGGGAGCACATCTCCTTTAGAGCAGCCTGGCTGTCGGAGCAGATGTATATTATCTGTTCCGCCCCATTCCTAACCTCAGCCCTACCTGCCACCACTACGATGGCGTAAACCTCTGCCTGGAAGACAGTGGTGTACGAGCCTAGAGCAAAGCTCTCCTGTACTTCTTTGCCTTCCAGATATATTCCCGTCCCGGAAGACGGTCTAGTGGCCACCCCAGATCCGTCTGTGTAACACACCAGAGAGTCCAGGCGGAAGTCAATTCTTTCTTCACTCCACTCCTCCCTACTAGGAAGAGTGAGAGTGTAATTCCTTTCCAACCTTAGCTGATCTTTCGCTTCTCTCACCTTCAGGGCAGAGAGAGAGATTTCCCTCTCCGTCAGTCCAGCAATTGCTGCGTGACCTTCAGCTCTGCCTGAACACTGCCAGCTCCCAGAATCCCACATTCTCAGATAAGTACTACTCTAAGATTTTTAGCTTGGCACTTGACGACGTAGATAGAGAAGAAATATCGCCAGTGTGGGATAGAAACGAACAAATTTCTTTACATTAAAAGTGCGGGGTTTAGACCACTGAGCATCCAAACTCGTATCAATCAAGAATCGTAAACTAGTACATAGCTGTGACTTTATTTTTAATTTTAAATATGAATTCCAGAGATTTAAACGTTACACTTTGATTTGTACTCATAAAGTTGAGTACTTCAAGCATTGATCTCGTCGGCGTATCGCGATTACAATGGAGAATAACCCTCATAGCTTTTAATTTAAGATAAATAAATTAGTTGAGCAATAATCATGTGGGATTATTACTGATTTATATAACATCTTGTACTAACTGTAACATTATTACATTAATGAATATATTTTTTTGGACACTTTATTTAAAATCTGTGATAAGAAGAACTAAATACTTTATTTCTTTAACTTTTTCATTATCATAATTAAATCTGCACATCGTTTCTGTGTATCATGGTCGTAGAGTACAGATGTACTCTTTCTCCAGTTGTCTATTATTAGCTTTCGAGTTGTGTACACGTTAAGTCACTTGGGCGTATTGCATATTGTTTTTGTGTTTTTATTTTATTTGTTGTATTGTATTGTTGATATTAATTTTATAATAAAGCATGGCAGACATACGCAGGGGTAGAAAGCGGCCATTTGCTGACAAAGTGAATAAATTCATAGGTGAATTCCCGGATTCATTCTATGATGGTGTTTAAATAATTTGTAAAGTGTACGAGAAAGATTTGATATGCTGGGATAAGCGTGATTGTGGACCTAAATAGTGTACACCATAAAAATAAAAAAAATGGCGTGCCTTCGACAACACAGTTTATGTTTGATGTACTATTAATTCTGATTGCCTGAGATGTTCCTCTGCACATACTCGATAATCAACCATTTCGAGAGTTCTGGAATAAATACAATGCCCAGGTGAAGTTACCAAGTCGCACAACGTTATGTAACTATCTACCAACTGTACACGTAGACATGGTAAATAAGATGAAATGTGAATTAAAAAATACACGGCTGTGGTTATCTGTTGATGAGACAACAGATTGTAAAAAAAATTCTATTTTAAATGTTATAGTACGAGTACTGGATCCTCTTAAACCGACAGTTCCACTGTTACTAGCTAGCAAAAGACTAAGTCAGTGTACTAGCGAAATAATTACCAGGGTGGTGCTGGAGACGTTAGAAAAATTTGCACTGTCAAAAAGTTAAATGTTGATGTATGTGACTGATGGCGCCGTGACAATGCGTTCGATAGGCCGTTCTTTGCAGGAACAAGGTTGTACGTTTATACATGTTACGTGTAAAGTGCATGCTTTACATCTTGTGGCAGAAACTATTCGAAAAGATTTTCCAGAGGTGGATATATTAATAGCTAGTACAAAAAAAGTGTTTCTTAAATCTCCTAAACGTCTCCATGCATTTCATAGCAAGTGTCCCGGTATTCCTGAACCACCACAGCCGATTCTTACACATTGGGGAACATGGTTGCAGGTAGCTCTTTATTATGCTGAATATTTCCAACAAATAAAAGCTGTGATACTATAATTCAATCCAGATGAGGCTGCAGCTATTAAGGAAAGCCAGACAAAATTCGAAGATATTTTCGTTGAAACAGCTTTAAAAAAATATTGCGAAGGACTATAAACCATTACATGAAAACATAAAAAAATTAGAAAACGGTGCGTTGTCGTTAGCGGAGTTACTGCAAATTGTGGACGAAGTAAATCTACTGATATAGCGTGTATCAGGTGACGCAACAAATGAGCGCGTTAAGGAAAAGTTCGCAAGTGTGTTAAATAAAGACACCGGTTTTACCAAATTAAGACAAATATGTGATGGTGCAGCCCCAGGTCCGTTATGTGCATTCAAAGACTATTTTACGTATGCATGTATTACATCAGTAGATGTCGAACGGTCGTTTTCAAAATATAAGAATATATTTTCACCAAAGCGAACATCACTCATGGAGAAAATCATAGAAACATACCTGATGCTGCAAAATGGTTACACATCTTCTCCAGTTTATGATAAGCAAGCTAGTTCATCAAGCTAGTTAAGAGGGTAAGTTTTACATACATTGTTATAAATTGTAACAGTTTATTGTTTCTCGTATTAGTTAATTTCGCGTACGCCACTGTCCACCGAACATTTTTGACGGCCCCAATCATAATGATTCATGATAATATTACATTATAGAGTGTATACACTCAATAGTTTATAATTTTGTCCTATTATCGTAAATTTAATTTTAGCTAAATTCGGTTGTTTACTATTTGTATGTAACCAGTTATTTACATCAGCCTTATTAGCACATTTGATGAAAGTAAAAATAATAATAATATACATAATAATAATAAAATGACCTTATTAGGCGAAGTTTAGTACAAGATTACTCTTATACTTAACCAAGTCAGTATCATTTATATATAAGATAGCATCATTAGCAAACAGAGAAATTTTAGTATTTTACATTTTTTAAGACATAATTTGTGTATAATGAAAATAGTATTGGACCAAGAATAGTAACCTGGGTGTCCAATGTCCATGGTGTTAACTATATTCTACTTATAACTGATCTGATATTGCACATTTGTATATTTAACTCTTTGAGATCTGTTGCTTAAATAACTAAACAGCTTTTCTGTAAAAATAATATTTTGGATTAATTAAAATAGAAACATTTGCAGACTCTTTATTCTATATCATGGAGTTATATATCCAAGTCACATTTGAGAGAATTTGAAGTCTGTTTAATAAACATTGTTAGGATACAATGACTAATAATCATGTTTAGTGGGCAAAAACCACACAACATTTTAATGTTTCATATTTTGTTTTGCATTGGAAATTTTCCACTAGAATTCGTATTGACTCTTAAAGTGAACAAGCACGCTCAAAATCAGTGAAATTCATTTTCATCCTTTAAAATTAAATATATACTTATTTGGAAATATTTACCAACTTTTAATTTTACCTAAAAGAGTTTTACTGTGCACGGTAAAATAGTAAAATTGTACAAAATGCCACAATAAAATGAAAGAAAAAAGGATTGAAATTCTATTATAGTAGGATATTGCGATATAAAACGTACACAAGAAGTTTTCACTTTGTTTAACGAACTGTACCCAAACAGAGCTCCCATTACACATTGTTCTGTAAATGCATTAATGAAGAAGTTTAGAGAAACTGGAAGAGTTAAAAATAAGGATTGGAAGACCAGAATCTTTGACAGGCGGAGAAAATACTCGCAATATTTGTTAACATTAGAAGAAACAACACGACAATAATATGACAAATTGTTGTGGATCATAATGTAGACTCAAAATCTATTAGAAATCTTTCAAAAAAATAAAAATCCCATTCTTGTGAAGTACATTTAATCCAGAAACTAAACGGGGCTGATTTCGACAGATGATTACAACTTTGTGACCTAATGCTGAAATATTCAATTTTGCTGTAAATTTTGATCGAATTGTATTCTCTAATGAAGCAATCTCTTGTCTTTACATAACAATAAACCGGTCTGATTGCTGTTGTTGGTCGAGAAATTATCCACACAAAAAAATTAATTAAACAGATCTTAAATCACACACGACATCATTTAAAGAGTTTCTGGTATTTTCTTGAAAATGCAGTAGTATTTCCAGGTCACAATCATGAAAAATCAGTAGAAAACTATTAAAGAAAGTGCTGCTAATCTTGTATAAAGGAAGTTTGACAAGCCAATTTTATAATTTTTAAAAAAATGAAATAAATAATTGCCAGGTGCAGGAAAGCAGCTAACAGATACGAAATCATTCGTGAATTAACAAGGAAAATAAATAATAAAATGCTACTTTAAACAATAGTAACTACATTACGGCAAACTGTATAATAAATCTATGCGTCCAATGCAATAATAGACATTTAGAATGATTTTATGCATAGCCACCGCTGAATTGATGATACAGTTACCATTAAAAATAATGACTGACCAAATATCTTTTGACAGTGTTACAATAATTGACAAATTTCGAAATAATTTTGCTTCGTTTTACTATTTACTGTAGATTTCACAAGGGCCAATCCATACACTTGGCGCACACTGCACTGTATGACAATGAACGTAGTGTCCTGAAACTTTACTTTTCATTTTAAAAATTCAAAAACTATCAAAAATAAATCCATCTACCTATATGTATATTTGGAATCATAAAGAAAGGTATTTGAAAGATGCAAAAATATACAGATTATTTCATTTAAAATATGTGATGTGGCCAGCACATAACTTTCTTATACCAGTATATATCATCCTGATCTAAAAAAATCATTCTATTTAATTCTTCAGTTACCTCAATTAAATTTTAATAGCGTACCTTGAAATGTTTCATTAAAATTTTTAAATAATTAATTATCAGCGTCATGCGACACTGTCACTAATAAATAATTCATGTCATATATTTTAATAATTTTTTTGTTATTGATCTTGACATTTTTGTAACTAAATTAGACCTTCCAAATGTTAAACTGTTAAATTTATTCTAACCCCATTTTATTAGACCAAATGTGTAAAATATTTCAATTTACATCAGTTTTATTTAAGTACTTGGAAAATATATTTTACTCGCTTGATATAGTAGACATGATTTATAATCTTTCATCAAGAATATATTTTTTTGTAAAATAAATACGAAAAAGTTTGGGTCCCGTGGACCCCCTTTTTAGTTGGCCAATTTTGCTCATCACCGAATTTTTTCATTGTTTTTAGCCTTTACAACAAGTGTACCAAATTTGAAAGCTTTATCTCAAAACTGTGGCTGCTATCGCGATACTACAGACATGCGCATAGATTTTTTTAATAAAGTTGTGTTTTTTCATTATAATTCGTCAAGATTCGTCCAGAAATGCAATAAAAAATTTTTAATTTTTTTTCTTTCATTTATTATGTCTTCTTTGGTGGTACTACATCCACCAAAGACACACACATCCACGCATGCATGCACGCACGCACACACGCACACACGCACGTACGCACTCACGGACGACCTCACGCACGCACTCACGCACGCAGGCACGCACACACACACACGCGCGCGCATCGACAGACATCATTCGTAAAATAGAATGGATTCAGGAAGGTTCAAATATATCAATCAAAATCTCGAGGTAGAAAAAAATCACGATTACTAGTATGTACTTCCTTATATTATGTATATAAAAGTAAAAAATACGAGTTTGGTTCATATCTTGGTAAATTGACATTTAATTGTTTTAATTTTTTCATAGAATCCTCATAAAAGTATACACAAATTTTATGTAAAAAATTTGTTTTGTGACTTTGAAATTAAGTTATAAAACTGGACTGGGAACTTTCACGTAATTAAGAAATCTGTAAAGTAAGATTCAAAATATGAGTCAGAATTCGCTTAACAGGCAAGCGGACTCGATTGTTATTGCTTTGGTGGAACTTCAGTATAACTTAACAAAATAATGCATTGCTTCTCATTGGTAGTACATACACAATAATTAGTCAGAACTTTGGCCCGAAGTCAACGTAGACCCACCTTCTATTAGTGCGTGGCCTCTGCAATTAGTCTACATTCAGTTTATTGTAATGTGCCAGCCAAGATCACCTTTTTCTAGTTAGCGGCACTCTCAGATAATAAATCAAAGGTTACTTATAAAAATAATCTTACTGTACATACGCAGTACCCACAGAAAATAAATGTTTGTGGAGTTAATTGGTCATATCACTGGGCCATTCTTTATAGATGAAAATTGAACTGTTTAAAAATAAATGATAGTCTTAAACAGCAACGTGATGCCTACAGGCGCTACTTTATTCCCTAATGGGAATAATTTAATTTAAAATGGGGTGTGGTTTCAGCTATATAGGGCCCCGCACTATAGGGTTCGAGTGAGGAAATATTTAAATTGGTGTTTTCCGAGAGAATGGCCTGCTAGGTCTCCCGATCTAACGCTCCTCGATTTCCTTTTAGAATAATTATTTAAGGAGTTTTCAAGATCGACTGGCGCATTGCCAGGCTGTGAATGGAGCGTATTTAAAGCAATTATTGTAAATTTGAGTTACCTTATTTACGTATTTTGTAAAATAATGCATAATTTCATATAATATTGCCTGTAAAGCAGTATCTCAGTTAATAAATTTTAAATCTATTTTTCTCAAAGTCTTTCTAATTTAATAATGCAAAATATCTAGTGATCCTTAAAGAAGAAAAATTGTTTATTTTAAAAATGTCAAAAATGAAAATATGAATACAGCACATAATGTGCTGTATTCATATTTTAATAATATAAAACGATAACAGTTACATACCCTATCTTTGTTACTCACGGTGAAATGTTAAAATTATATGTTTTTACCGGTATAAAAATAACGTAATTTAAAACTCTGTTATAGAGATAAATTAAAAACTGTGTACATTTTTAAACTTAGGACCTTAGAACACTAAGGCGACAAAATGTATCTCATTTTATCTGAAATTAAAGCTATGCATAATAAAATACTGGGGAACCGAGGTAATTTTAAATTTTTATTTCCATTGCTTATTCTCTTTACGAAGTTTTGTGGACACATGAAAGCAAATGATGTGTTAAAAAATAAAAGATTATTTAATACAATCTAATAAGCTTAATTTCTCTTTGGAAATACAGCTAAACAAAGCCAGATATTATTGTTGAGAGAGCTTAGGGCTGCGTTTTTACCAGGTATCCAATTTAAATCTATAAATCGCTTTTAAAAATTTTTCTGTTAGTAATACCGAAAAAGAAAACAAATAATTTATTCTAGATACCATTTAGATTTAAATAAAGTTACAGGCAATACGGATGAGTATTTTTTTTACTAGGAAACACGATTATTTAGTTTCATAAAATTATACCAAATGAAATATTCATATTTCTTATTAATGAAAAAAATATGCACCAGTATTGACAGTAACTTTTTATATTAAATCCATATAGTATTTAAGATAAATCATTTGTTTTAACTTATCGTTTTCATGAATAGAAAAATGTTAACAGCGACTTAAAGTTTTATGTTGGCAATCCTGATAACGAGGACGTGCTAACATCATCTTGATATTTTCTCAATATGAACTTTATGCATTTCGTATTCCAGATTCCAAACTAGGCAAGCATATTCCAATTTAGATCTAACGAAAGTATTAACGAGTAACTCCAGTGTAGCAGTTTTCACAGGCTGCTTGCTGTTTCTCATTATAAAACCAAGATTTCCATATGTACCCGCTACCATATCATTGATGTAGTCAGTAAAATTAATCTGCAGTCAAAGATTACTTACCAAATCTTTAAACTACACTAGAGCATTATAACTACGTTCACAGACGATGTCATTTATGAAAATAATGAACAAAAGAGGCCCTAGAACGGATCCTTGCGGAACTCCTCCACATCTGCTATTCCTGCCCATAAACTTATCTTCTGAGGATGTTATGTGCACCTACAGCATCCCATGTGGATTTTCTTCCATATAATATTGAAAATTCTGTCTATTAATAGTGCCATTAAAAAAATATTGGTAAAGTGATAACTATGATAAATATGGCTCTAAAAAAATCAAGACATCTCCAAAAGTGTCATTTGAGAAACAATATTTGATTGTTCAAAAAATTTCTTGTAATAATTTTATCAAATTTATATTATTTAAGAGATACATTGTATATTTTTTAAAAATCAATACATATAGCTTAACTCAATGTGATTTACCCACGTCCAACTCAAGGTAGTTAAATTTTATATACAAAATGTTGAAAATTTTAAGAAATGTGATTATTGAAGCCGCAACAATTATACAATGTAAAAAATATAATAAAGTAAAAATATTTTTCAGAAGCTTTTGTAGAAATTTTATAATAAAAGAGAATCAAGAAAACTTTAATATATAAGTTCATAAAAGTTTTTAAATTATTTCTACTATCTCCAATGTTCAATAATATTAAAAATAGACCAAACAAAATCTTTTGTAGTTCAATAATGACGGAACTGCCTCTAAGGACTGGTTTAGTTTCTTTAAAAATAAACGATAAAATTTGCTAGCGGCCGTTAATTTAGTAAATATTGATCACACTGAATATTCCCTTAAACATATTTTCATATAAATAATGAAATTTATTTTAAAATTCATTTGGCAACTAATTAATTCACCATAGGAACTATAGAATTATCAGTGTTGTTAAATTATTGATTAATTACAGACTATTTATTAAGACTAAAAAACGATATATAGTGTCAACTTGTGCAACATACACAAATAAACAATAAACGTAGTAACATATTAAATCACACATTTTTTTAATTGCCATTGTTTTATTATTATAACGAGCGATAAAAAACTTTGACTTTAAGTTGCCTATAGAAATAAAAACATAGGGCTTAATTTGGTTTCTATTAAGCTGTCATACGGTGCATCATTTATTTATTTTTTTATTTATAAAAATTACAACTATCCAGACAGATATAAATCCAATTACAGGAGAGGAAGGTCAAACAATGTTTCGCACAAATTAAATATTCTAAATAATCCAAATAACTAATACATAGTGCAACAATCAAATTAGTAGTTACAACTGATTAATATATTATTGACAAGAGATATATAGGTAGGTAAACACATACATATGTACAAATAATTAATAATAAAATAATAGTAGTTTTAATCCAAATGCAACATAGACTGCTTAATTTCATATTTATTGTTACAAAATATATCAATAGCATCCTGTACAGACATAATTTAAACACATGGAATAAATAGGTCAGTATTAAGTAAATTTGTATGTGCCTTTTTTTAAATAAAATGGATTATAAGTACGAGTGTGGAAGATAGGAATATATAATTTAACATACTTATTTAAATTAGGACAGTCAATCTGTTTGTTTAGGATTTTATAGGAAATATTATATGAAAACATAACTGAAAAATACTTTCAGCGGGATACCCGATCGTTTATTTGAAACCTGTTTAATAATTCAAGTTGAAGTGTACCTCTTGCTGGGTAAGTTCCATCATTGGTATAACCAAAGATAGTTACTAAAAACTCGTTGAGATTTTCCAACGTTAAATTTGTGAATTTTTTTAACACCAAGTTGTGAAGGACGATTGAAAAAATGGGCCAAATCCACCATGTACATCTTGGGGATCACTAATAGGGACATTATTGTGGGATATTTGATATGGAATACTGGTAGAGTTTTTTCATGTTGTTAATATAAGACCAGAATCTGTTTGAGTTAGAATTAATCTTTATTTCAATATTCTTAAGATAATTTTTATGCGCAGCATCGGTTTCATTTTTTATCTCTTTTCTTAATGATTTAAAATTTACATGAGCATTGTTATCTCCAGTTTCTTTGTAGATACGCCATAAACGCGATTTTTGTTTGATGTCTCTAATTATTTATTACACGATTGTAGCAGGGAGTTGGGAATTGTTCACAGGAGTAGTTCTGGAAACACTTTTTGATAAAATAGTGTCTAGTTCTTTATACATATAAGGAGTGGCGTCATTAGCATTACTGAAGGATCCAAGACTGGTCCAATCTATATAACATTAGTAAAACTGCAAATCGTTTCTGTGTATCATGGTCGTAGAGTACAGATGTACTTACTGTCGCCGGCATTCATCTTGATCGCGAGACTCTTTCTCCAGTCCAGTCCATTATTAGCTTTCGAGTTGTGTACATGTTGCCACTTGACCATTTTGCATATTGTTTTTGTGTTTTTATTTTATTTCTTGTACTGTATTGTTGATATTAATTTAATAATAAAGCATGGTCGACGTACGCAGGGGTAAAAAACGGCCATTTGCTGAAAAAGTAAATAAATTCATAGGTGATCCCGGATTTATTCTATGATGGTGCTAAAATAATATGTAAAGTGTGCGAGAAAGATTTGATGTGCTGGAATAAGCGTGATTGTGGACTTCTTGTAAATAGTGTACACCATAAAAATAAATAAATATAGTTTAAAAAAACTAAAAAACACGCTTTTAAAGCACATCAAACTAAAAAAGTGAAAAATAATTATTAATATAAACTGAAAACAATAATGAACGAAAAATACTAGTATTATTGTGAAAAAAGCGTGGGTTGCTCGATATACGAAAAATATGGCACAAAGCGCCCCACGCTTTTTTCACAATAATACTAGTATTTTTTCGTTCATTATTGTTTTCAGTTTATATTAATAATTATTTTTCACTTTTTAGTTTGATGTGCTTTAAAAGCGTGTTTTTTAGTTTTTTTTAAACTATATTTATTTTTCACTTTTTAGTTTGATGTGCTATGAAAGCGTGTTTTGTAGTTTTTTTTTAACTATATTTATATTGCTTATTGATGCTGATATTATAACATATTACGATCCAACAGATATTTCTGAAAAAAAAAAAAATTATTTCCGCCGTGGGATTTGAACTCACGCCCGAGGAGTCTGTCGTTTCGCGTCGACTGCCTTAGCCCGCTCGACCACCGAGCTAACTGAAAATCGTGAAAAGTACTTACATATTAAGCCTTTGCTTTCACGCAGAGGATACGTGAGGAAAGGACCGGCGATCCTGATCAGGATAATGATATAAACTTATCAAATTATTGTATTGTTACCGGTTCTTCGTAAGTGTACAAAGTTTCAATTAAATCTGTCCGTTTAAAGTGGGTCAAAATCGAGTCCAAAGAGTCGGTTACAAACAAACAAACAAACAAGCAAGCAAGCAAACATACAGGTGAAGCTAATAAAAGCGTGTTAAAAAAAATGGAGTGTCTTCGACAACATAGTTTATGTTTGATTTACTATTAATGCTGATTGCCTGTGATGTTCTGTTGCACATACTCGATAAACAACCATTTCGAGAGTTCTGGAATAAATACAATGCCCAGGTGAAGTTACCAAGTTGCACAACGTTATGTAACTATCTACCAACTATACACGTAGACATAAGATGAAATGTGAATTAAAAAATACACGGCTGTGGTTATCTGCTGATGAGACAACAGATTGTAAAAAAAATTCAATTTTAAATGTTATAGTATGTGTCCTGAACCGTCTTAAACAGACAGTTCCACTATTACTAGCTACCAAAAGACTAAGTCAGTGTACTAGCGAAATAATTACCAGGCTGGAGACGTTAGAAAAATTTGAACTGTCAAAAAGTCAAGTGTTGAAGTTTGTGACTAATGGCGCCGTGACAATGCGTTTGGTAGGCCGTTCTTTGCAAGAACAAGGTTGTACGTTTATACATATTACGTGTAAAGTGCATGCTTTACATCTTGTGGCAGAAACTATTCGAAAAGTTTTTCCAGAGGTGGATGCATTATAATAGCAAGTACAAAAAAAGTGTTTCTTAAATCTCTTTCTAAACGTCTCCATGCATTTCATAGCAAGTGTCTCGGTATTCCTGACCCACCACAGTAAATTCTTACACGTTGGGGAACATGGTTGCAGGCAGCTATTTATTATGCTGAATATTTTCAACAAATAAAAGCTGTGATACTACAATTCAATCCAGATGAGGCTGTAGCTATTAAGGAAAGCCAGACAAAATTCGAAGATATTTCCGTTGAAACGGCTTTAAAAAATATTGTGAAGAACTATAAACCATTACACGAAGGCATAAAAAAAATAGAAAACAGTGCGTTGTCGTTAGCGGAGTCACTGCAAATAGTGGACGAAGTAAATCTACTGTTACAAGCTATAGGTGACGCAACAAATGAGCGGGTTAAAGAAAAGTTCGCAAGTGTGTTAAATAAAGACACCGGTTTTACCGAATTAAGACAAATATGTGATGGTGCAGCCCCAGATCCGTTATGTGTGTTCAAAGACTATTTTACGTATGCGTGTATTACATCAGTAGATGTCGAACGGTCGTTTTCAAAATATAAGAATATATTTTCACCAAAGCGAACAACACTCATGGAGAAAATCATAGAAACATACCTGATGCTGCAAAATGGTTACACATCTTCTCCAGTTTATGATAAGCAAGCTAGTTCATCAAGCTAGTTAAGAGGGTAAGTTTTACATACATTGTTATAAATTGTAACAGTTTATTGTTTCTCGTATTAGTTAATTTCGCGTACGCCACTGTCCCACGGAAAATTTTTTGACAGCCCTATACATAAGTCATTATATAATTTAGGAAATTCTGCCTTTTTAAAGTTATAGCTTGGTACCCATTTATTACAAAATTTTATATTCTCAGAGTTAATCTTGAAAGTAGTTTCTAATGAGGGATGATGTTCATCTTCAGGTAATAAAAAGTTTTCAGATTTTTCAACCTGCACTCTATATCTACTTAGAACTAAGTCAGGTATACCATTAGTCGAATTTAAAACTTCGTTAGATTGCTTTAGACCCATAAATTCGCTAAAGTTAACTAATGCTGTAATGCGTTTATTAATGTATTGAGGGTTGTCCAAATGATTTATGTATTCCGGTATATTGAAGTCACGCAATATATTCGTAGTCTTGTTTATTCAAAAAAGTAGATTTGTCATACACTCAAAAATACTTTTCAGTACTAAGATTAGGGGAAATATAATTAACAATAACATGAACAAGGCAAGATAAAAAGCTTAATTTAGCGCCTACCATATCTACAACGGATAGTAAAGTGATAACGTAATTTAAATCTAGAGCAATCGCTTTATCATATTAGGTTATTATTTTCCTTTTGCATTATATGATTTAATAAAACTTTATTGAAACAGAAGATTTATTTTTAATAAAATTGCAACCAATTTTATACGAAAGGTGCTGAAACTCTCCACCACTTTACTCCAGACTTTCTTCTTTTTAATGAAATCGAAAACATTTTGCAGAAAAATGGGACTGCTGTTGATTCCCTCGATTTTCTCTGTAATTCTGATTTAAAGACTGTTGACTGTTGCGATTGCCGTATGCGTTCGGGCAACACCTTGTTGGAAATAACCAAAAGCCATTCATTGACATCAAGCTGATTAATGAAGGGGATATACAATATTTTCTGCCCGATTTAAATTCCATTCAAACAATTAGACCAATAATTCTTTTCTTATTAATGGCACACCAAAACCAACTTTCTGTGGATGAAGAGTGGTTTTTTATTCTTTAGTTGGCTTTGATACTGTATTATTGCTTTTCCCCGAATTTATTTTTGAAGAAAAGATTATTTATTAAAAAAAATTTAAAACAAATAAAAAATTCGTTTTAAAATAACTATCTTATTGGCAATTCACCCTTTTGCATTAATTTAAACGAAATTAAGAATTTAAGTTCAACCTCTGAGAAACATAAAACCGGGCTATAAATTAAACGGCAAATTAATACTGAAAGCTGATAATAAATATGATAGAAATTCCTGTAATCATTAAAAATATCGGTTTACGCGACTATACCCAGTAAACACCAAATTATGGTTGCTTACTGGGCCTTTAATGAAAATGCAAGCTGAATAATGGTCTACTATACTTAGTATTGTTTACTGGATAACTAAATCACTAATATCCAATTGCTGTTAGTATTTATTTTTTCAAGAGCAGCTAAAAATGTAGGCTTTGTGACACAACAAAAACATATGCAAACCTTACTCTATTGCATTAGTACGTTAAAGTTACTTTACCACACTTGTGTGATAAAAATACCTTACCGCATAATATAAAATAATACCAAATTGTGGTTGCCTACTGGGCCTTTAATGGAAATTCAAGCTGAATAATGGTCTACTATACTTGGTGTTGTTTACTGGATAACTAAATCACTAATATCCAATTGCTGTTAGTATTTATTTTTTCAACAGCAGCTAAAAAAGTAGGCTTTGTGACGCAACAAAAACGTATGCAAACCCTATTCTACTGCATTAGTACGTTAAAGTTACTTTACCACACTAGTCTGATAAAAAGACCTTACCGCATAATATAAAATAACTTGTTTTCCTTTCAAACGAATTCATTGAAATTATTTACTTAAATGTCAAAGATTATTGAACGAAAATTAAACAGTTTCATATGTATAAGTTACTACAATATTCGTCCCGATGATACTACCAGTCATCACTTTGGATTCATTGGAGAAACTTGAATCTGGCTAGATTCAGAAGCTACATCGCTTATACAATTGACCCCAACAATCTTTTCTGTTTCTAAATTTCTTTTTAACGAAAAACTCTAATTCATTTGGAATGGAATTTTTAATGTAACCCTCAGACACTGATGTAGATTTTCAGTCCTAGTTGCCATTTAGATTTGTGATATTATCACCTGCGTCTACAAGAAATGTTGCCGATATTCTTCTAAAGCTATACTCTGTGTCAATCGCAGGATTGGGTAAATCAAAGCTGTGATTTTCCCCACTATGTTCAAATCCATTGATTGCTTGTTATTTTATGGTAAAGAAAAACCTATGTAGACAAGGTGATTCAGAAAACATGACTTCCCCCTATTCCTCAAAAACAAGCGAGTTGTGGTAAAAACAGATGGAATCAAAACTTTAATTGAACCAGACTTCATTAAACCTCTGAATAAAGGAATACCTCAATATTTTGATAAATTTTTTTACCACACAATATTGAGTGATATGTCATTAAAGAGATCTCTAAATGTTTTATTGATCTTGAAAGCATGTTTAAAAAAATTTAAGATTTTTGTCGTGTGAATAATTGAAAAATCTGACAATTCTCCGACGAACTTGGATCCTTATGGTCTTAGCAATTCTGCAAATTTTATTGTTTCGCCGGAAATTGGATTTTATGCAAAATGTCAGAGTTTAAAGAGTAAATAGGTAATTTCTTAATCGGTAAAATTCAGATAACTCAAAATTTTCAAAAAGTAATATATATTGAATCATTAGTAGCGTCTTGATGAGTTCTATCGACTACCTTTACAGTGTTGAAAAATGTTAATGGGTTCTCATTTTATAGCCCCGGTAGCTTCTGAAGTTCGAAAAATGACTTGGTAAGACTTTACTGAAACGGAAGAAATGAAGTTCTAAAGTTAGTGGCGCAACCTAAATTGAAATAGCTCATAATTACATAAAATTGTTCAAGATGTTTCAGTGACGCAATCTCTGTAAAATTCTGAAGAAGAATAATAAATAAAGTGAAAATTTTATTTTTTTTGGGAACAAAGTTGGAACCGCTTAATGTTTTAGGAATATTTTTTCGAGATCAATAAAACTTTTAAAGACCCCTTCTATGACATCGTTCAATACTTTTCGGTAAAAATATGAATTGGGTAAACATTTTGAATATTAAGAGCCTTACTGAAATAGTTTTGCTGACTTATAAAATCAGGTCAACTGCTGATTCCATTGGTTTTTACCGTAACCCGCCATCTATTGATTTCGAGAAACGGGTGGTAATCTGATCACATTATCTGAATCACCTTGTATATCTACCCAAATTATTGTGAATAGTCTGACTGAAAAAGTAGTGTAAATTTATTCAAATTATTCAAGACATATTTTATATGAAAGATATAAAGTGTAGATTTGCTTTTAGTTCAAACGTGCATGCGAAATGTACTTAGATATTTCAGAAATTATTTTAGTTTCATGAATCTGAAGGAATATTACCTGAATATTCTGTCGTCTATCTGGTAATATGCAAGTGTTACGTATGTTCTAGTGTGTGCAAGTGCAGAAAATAAGAGACATTTTCTGCTTACTGCCAAGAGTGTTTAAATAATGGAATACCTAAGTGTACTCCAAATTAAGTCAAGCAAAAGTAAAATTACTTCTTTATTAAAATCGGGTTTTCCAGCATTCATCTTGTGTAGTTTTATTTCAGCTTTCGTACAACTAATAAAATGAGAATAAATACTGTAAAACAGAATGTACACCTTCTTTCATGTCATTTTATTATATGATACTAATTCTTTGTAAAATACAACAAATTTATGTACTCGCATAATGAAACAGTTAAAAACAAAAACATATATTTTAAATGTGGGTGCAGTCATGTTATAAATCTTTTAAGTGTCGAAGATTGGTACATAATTACTGAAAAAGTAAACATATTTTCTTTAATTATACCCATACGAATTACCTAAGTGTAAATAACAAAGCACCAAATTAAATGTAGATTTTGTATGATCTTAAAACTTCTGCTATAAATTAAAAACGTCTATATGTCGCAGTTTAAATAAATGAACCAGCGGGCATACCTGTAAGACAAGATCCCCACCACCAGCATACGTCGCACAGTGGGCCAGATTTAAAAAAAAGCGATCGAAATACGATCTTGTCATGTTTTAATTATTTTGTAATTAATTTTCCTAAAAATGTGTCACTGTTGTAATAAATCGCGTGTAAGAGCTATTAATTTTTTACCCTGCATTATGTGTGAAGGTTTTGGAGCACTTCAAAGTAGAAGAAAAATCAGGAAATTTGTAAAAGTACAGCTTTCCTTAAAAAAGTACATTTATTTCTACTTAAATTTACAGATAAGTAACAACTAAAATTGTTTGAAGTAACTTGTAAGTCATTTTATAGACTACGGGATAAGCATATTTTATATTCCATATTATGTATATAAAGTTCTTAGAAATTGTCTCAATATAATAGCCCCGTTAGGATAATTTCTAGAATAATATTTGATCTAAAGATTGAAGGAATTACCTAAAACTTTTATACTAGCGTATTCAGATAAGAATGACAGTATGAAATATAAAAAACTATAGGTATTTTGAAAGGATGCTTATAATATCTAATAATTATTTTATTTTATAAAAATACCTGATCCTTCCCGAATTTCAATAACTTCCATGTGCATCATTAGAGCTTAGGGGTATTTTCTACCACCCTCTAAGGGTAGTTTATATTCATATATCGGTAGTTCAAGCGAATTCACTCCATATTTGTTCACCCAGCCTAAAACTACAAAAGCCTGAAGTTTTTTCGTCGTTATTGAAACTTATGAGATAGGTGGGGGTGGTTTTTACACCCTATAGGGGTGAGCCTCAACCCTTTAAGAGTAAAGCCTGGTTGTCACACATGATTCAGATATTTTGTCCTGAGAACTATAACAATCTGTACATGTTATTTAAACTCACGTGCGTTATTTGAGTTTCAGGGGCAGTTTTCACCCCCTATTAGGGTGGATTTTGGTTTAATTAATATAAATAGCTTGCTATGGTTTGAATGCATATTCTTTTCTCTGGACTACCATTTCTCACACTTTACGATAAATCTATTTTTAACTACGGATTCGAATTCAGCGTCGAAGAATATACTAAATCCATGTATTTTGGTCATTACATTATTACTATAGTTTTACCCCATTTTAAGGGATGTTTTTGGTAAAAAAAAGTGACACGAAATATCATTTTTTTTAACTACAGATTCGAATTTAGCGTCGAAAAATACACTAGATTCACGTATTTTGGTTCATGGGAATGACAATTTTTTTTTGTGCGGCAGTGTAATTATTAACCAATATAGTACATATATTTAAATAAATAAAGATTAAAAATATACCTGTCACTGTAACAGAGTAATATGTATGTTTTTAATTTGTTTGAAAAACATGAACTAAAGAATAAGAAAATGTGGTTAAAGGTTGATGAAATATAGAAGTATATATTCTGGCAAATATTGTAGAGAGCGTTCTGCTATCGGATGGACCGTCGTCGCACCATTTACTTGCCAGTAAAATACTGAAAATTGTAAATGCGGAAACTATACAACTTGTAACAAGAACATTTGAGATGATGGGTATTGGTAGTTTCAAGGAATTAATGTTATGCAACACGATATATGGTCAAAGCTGACCAGTTACTAAAAGTTACCTATTCAAATGTGGTACAAATGTATCTTATAGTCCACGTACTTCATTTAATAGCTGAATAAATTTAACATAATCATCTAGCGACGAATGGAGGGATTTCAAGAACAAAGTTGATTATCGTGAAAGCAACTAAACGTACTAAAGGTTTCCCTCGGCTTACCCTGTCATCAAGTTTCTTCCCAATTTATTTTAACGTGTTGGGCATGTTGGCTTGAATTTTTTTTTATTAACACCAATATTTTTACGACAAAGAATTTCATTTCATAGTTGAAACAGTTGAAACCCGGTGACTCACGAGCCATTTCAAAGTTCCTGCAGAAATTTAGACGTAGAAGCAACAGACGTAATAGACTATGCCATGGTAGTGGATAATATACATAAACTTGTCATTATCACTAGCAGAGTCTTTAAACATTTTTGATAATGTACGAAATCTGCTCTTGGTGAAAATCCGCGTTTTACAAAATTGTGGGCAGGGCTGTGCTTACTATATAGACCAGTGCATGACTAACATGCAGGCGGCCGATTCTAGAGGCGAGCAACAGTCTTAAGAAAATGCTCCCAGTGCCATTCCTTCATACTATGAAATAAAGTTCTGCACAAATAGCTGGCTAAGTAATAAGTTTTCAGAATAGATTAAATTACAGAAATCGCACACATTAGACTTCTCATATTTCGTAGCGGTGCAGCGGTAAGAGACATGGAAGTGTGGAATAGCACATTCCACACTTCCACAGCCGACTATAAACAAGACGTGAAGTAAAAAATGGCAACACCGCAAAGTGATCCGGCCGGGGCTCTATGAAGTCTTGCTCGAGATAAGTGCAACAATACAGAAATGTGTGTGGTAACTTTTAATTTGAAATGCTGTAAATTCTACATAAACACGTTGCAGGAAATCAAATATCCTAAAATGAATTCTATGATGGCATATGTTTATTTTCGATAGTTTAGGCGAACTATATGCAACGTATTATCAACATTAGCAAGGATTCTCTACTTAGTAGATGAAATATCAATATTTTTAAGTAGATCGATACCTCACTACACTGAAAATATGTTTCATTGTTTTGCAAAACCAACAAGAAGATGTAGTTAACGTCGCCGTAATTTAATATTAATAAACTTCATATCATAACGCTTACCCATGTGTCATGTGTTGTATTGTTTCTATTTTCCTGCTCATTTGAAAATAACTTTAAATTTAATTAAAAGAAAAGACTTTTTTACAAAATAGGTTTATTCAAATAATCAGCTATTGAGACTCTTTTCCCGGGCCTGGGACGCACAAAGGTTAACCAGATAAATTAATTAAACTTATAGCTACACATGCTTGAAATAAAATCAACATTTACATTCTTCATATCAAATAGCACAAAATTATGAAATGCAAACAGGTATGTATTTGTTTTCATTTAAATGGGCGCCACCATCTTTTAAGGGGGCGAATTGTACAAGTAGGTAGTTTTTTAATGGTCAACACAGATGGACGTACATCACGGGATATAAAAATAGTCTAACCGCACACAGTGGATTGGCAATTTACGTTAGAATTTTGTATCAACAATTATGGTCTACCCGCGAGTCACTTGAGTCAGAGATCCACGCACTCGTTGATGCCAAGGTACCTAGGGTTTATATTTGCTGCATATATTTTTTTCTATAACAGATACTTAAAGCTTTTATGTCTTCTTCTATATCAGATACATGTCTAGACTGAATTAAGTAATGAACTTATTTGGGGCTATTTCTAGCACACCTCGGCTCAGCCATACGAGCATCTTAGTTATATTACAGTTTGCAGCTCGTCATACTAACTTTTGTTACACTCACATAAACTTCCTACACCAGGCCTCTCGCGTCTCTCGCTTGTCTGCCCGCGCTGAAACCTCACTCACATTGTTTGCCCGGCGCGTGCACGCGAAGAAATTTTTTGAAACAGCGGAATGTAGCAAAGAGCGTCGCATTAATGGTTGGTACAGAAGAATTTAATAAAATTATTTTATTCGGATCTGGAAGATAATTTATAATTTGACTATTCTATCTAATTTATTTGGAATGTGGTTCACATTTTTTATTTTTCAAAAAAAAAAAAATTAATGAAATGAATGTTCAAAAAGATACTGATAGACAAGTTGATTATTATTTAATTAAAATTATTATAGGTACTTTTGATAACCTTGGTTAGATATCTATAAAAAAAAATATTGAGTTGGAATAGATACAGGAAAATATTGTTTAAACCTGATTTTATTCTTTTTCAGCTTTGTTTTTCTCATTTTATTTCTTTTTTAGTTTTTACATAGTTACTTAAAAGTGTGTTGGCCAATACTGAGCAACCATGTGTGAAAAATAGTTTCTGCTCCTTGCACATACACAATTATTCAAAAAACCTAAATAAAAAAGAACTTCAAGCGCAATATTTTCGGGGACCTTGGGGATGATGGCGCATTTTCTAAATTTAGACGCAGGCGGCGACAGTCCTAAGCACGGTCCTGCTACTGGGCATAAATGAATGGATAGCTCAGAGTTAACGTCCAAATAAATACTGAAACGTTGACCAGATAAAGAGCCTTTTATCATTGATGATTAAAGTCCATATTACACTCATTACAACACAAAGACAAGACACTAATAAACGCTTGAAATTTAGGTTGACTATAATATTTGATTCGTAAAAATTATTCTATACCATACTACAATTATGATTCAACTCACTTATGATCATATTGAATATTTATGTAGTGAATAATATTGTGCATTGAACGAAAAACAGTGTAAGACGGTATACGTTTTAGACGACATAGATATATTCAAATGTATATTTCAACCTCAACAGATCTACTATACGTTTATTCTGATATTTCAATCGAAAATTTAAAATCTTGATACAAAACCAATTGACTCGCTTGAAATTTCACATCGTCTGAAAAAGGAAAATCAGTCCTTTGTACAATTTATGATTTATGACTGACTCTCTATATTTCATAATTTCCTCATTTATCATTACGACTGTAAATTCAAAAACAAAAAGATATTCCTTTAAAATTCAGGCTCGAAAAAATATGATTGTCGAATAGCATCTATAGAGAGCGCCTTATTTCTACCTTCTGCTTAATAAATCAAGTGGAAAATATCAAATTTACTCTAATATATCTTTCATGAATTCTGAAAGTAAACTTGCCACTTTCACGCTGCTGTTAATTTACATACGATTTTTACAAATAATATATGATCAATAACGTGTCAAACGAAATTTTAGGTTTAGTTTGCATGAGATGATATCATAGTTTTGCTCTTAAACTATATAGATATGAAGTTAATAATAACACTAATATGGTATATAATAAATAAAGAATATTAATTTATAATAATGGTTCAAATTGATGACGATTATCCATTATCTGACATTGTCTTTGATATTATGACTTAAAATTGAAAATCCATAAAAGGAAGTCCAGTGTGTTACAAATCCTTCATGTGTGAGCAATAAATAGACACAAATTCAAATAGACAATATTTATTTAGAATATAATATCTCTGGTAAAAATTTGTAAATTTATTCGTGTTAAAAGGAAAAAAATATTTGTGTAGATGGTTATTTCTCTAAGTTTCCTGAACTAATTCGTCTGATATCAACTAGGAAATAATTAAATGAGGGACGAATATTTTCGCTAGGCACGTCATACCAGAGTTGCCGAGATCATATGGGGGACCGCAATTTATATCCGAGAGTAAGGAATTGCTAACAAGGATTTACTCATAGTTACATAGTCTGCGGTTTCCACAGTCAAATGGTGGGAGGGTGACTGTCTGTTTCTTCTGGAGGTGTTCTTCTTGTCGATCTAAAATGAAATTTCTGATTAGTTTACTTAAAATATGTAACTTTGGTTTCTTGTACCTAGGAGCTTCAGCAGACTCGTAGCCGACCGCCTATCTGACTAGCGGATTCCCGTGGTACTTTGCTTGAATGAAGATAGAAATACTCGTATGTCCAGATCGTTTATGCACTAGAAGCGGTCGAAGAATAAAACTATCCGAGCGACCCAACAGGAGGATGTAGTGGTAATGATAATACAAGTAAGCATTGAAGTAATAGATGCATTATGTATTTTTGACAGGAAATTGTCATTAATGGACCCACAAAAAATTTAGTTTAATTCACATCCATATCAGAGTTGGCAATAAAGTTTCCAAATAAAGCAAAAGTGGAGACAATTGGAGAAGCTTTTTGCGTTAAACTGTCAAAAGAGTTAAAATTATAATTTAACGTGTTCCTTACCATCACTTCGAAAATATTGCAAAAAACAATAACAATGTGTAGTAAGTTGACTTAAATTAAGATAAATGCCATTTGGTCATAGTAAAGTTGATTTTTTGCAGAAAATGTCAAACTAATATTTCAAAGCACACTTGCTGTGTAAGAGGATTTATTAATAAAATATTTTAAATGCATGTTTTTTAATAAACGTAAACTATTAGAGAACAGTTGAATTTATTTAAATGTAACAAGTATACCTTTTTTTATTAGCCACGATCGGGTAGTTTTAGATCACCTTGTACTGTATTTAGTTTATTCACAATTGCAATGTATTTTTGAGCAATATTATGTATTTACTCATTTTTTTTGTAAATAAATTATATATTATTATTTATGTCTAATAATCTAAAACTGTCTTCTAATGTTTAAGAACGTTTAAAAAAGTAAAATCGTTAAAGGTAAATTACCAACAGCCCCACCCTAAAACTACCTCTTTGTCAGCAGCTCATGCTTATCATCCTCACAATTGCTGCCTATTATTTTTTGTTTCGTCAACTCATTTAAAATTTAAGTTTTTTAGACTGGCTGAAAACTGCACGGCTGTTGGATTGTCTCCGCACCCACAGCCAGCGCGAACAGCCCCCAAATCAACGCATCCTGATTGAGACAGCGAGGTCTTAAAGCAGTTACTCCTCTTAAATGAATGTATGTCCAAATTTGCCTGATGGCGTTCAAACTAACTAACCAACCAATATGGGAATGCGGTTTTTCTGGTTTTCAGACTTCCTGTTTTTGTAAATCTCCGGAACTGCCACCGTTTAACCATTTCAAAGGCTCCTTCCCCATAATTTAGGTGGGCTGATTTTTCTGTCACACAGTATTTCAGCTCTTTTCCGTCTGGAGGTGAAGCTCTGCTACCATTGAAGCTGTCAAGCAGCTCATTCACTTCCTTGACAAATGTGGAGCGATGCGTAGGGGTACTTGGGCTCCTTTGCAGACCGGAACAGCTTGGAATTGGGTCTTCAATTACTGCTTCTCCTGTATACAATATCCATGTACTGCTCAGATTTAGGTAAAAATTGTGATTTTGCTAACAAAACAGCCACAAAGCTTTACACGCAAAAAATCTTTTTTTATATATATGCAATCTTGCAAATTACGTAATATGATGTTTGTAACTTAATAGAAAATAGAAGAATGAGTATGTGATAGAGAAGCATCAACGAATCTGACTTATCAACTTACAATCGCTGAGTAAGACAGTACAATAACAAGAACGTAGAGTGTATATACTCCAAGTAAAAGAAGTCAGTAAGCAATAACTATAACATACCTATGCCTGTATTAGTACTTTCTAAAAGCTCTTGATCACTACTAAGCTCCACATTTCTTTGAATTATCATTTCTTGTGAAAGATCTAGTTGTACTTGGCATGGGAATAATGTGCATCAGTACGCAGCCTCCGTGTTGCAAGGTTCATATAACTGTCTATAGAAAAATGACGATTGTAAATCAAATAATTGCTAAGTGATACATCAGGAACATATTTTATTCCCATCATTTCTTGCCAAATTTTGGACCTAAGAAAAAAGTAACAATTTCATTTAAATATCTTTAAAACACAAAACACACACTTACTTTTGGTCATTGACTGGAAAATAGTGAATTTTTTCCACCAGGTCTACATTTAATCCACAAGTAAGACAATGTTTTTGTGGCATAATTATAATAAAATTAAATACTGCACTAACACTAATAAAAACTTTAAATAAAATAGTATTTAAAAGTCATAGTATTTTACAGTTCGTAATTCAATATAAAATAAAAAATGACACTCACCACACAATATCAGCATTAAAACAAACGGCGACCGGATCCAACATCAACGATGACGTTTCCTGTGCTGCTAGAGCCATCTACGAAAATCTTCCCAGACGCCAACAAAGATAGATTAATTGAGAAACACCTATATACAACAAGGATGGAAGTATATCAGTAATTATACCTAAAACCGAACATATTTTTATATGTACTTGACATGTCTCATGGTTGTCTCTGATTGCAACAAAACACCGTTTTACCAATATTGGTTGAAGTTCTTGTGGAGTAAAACCACAGGTGTTACAATGCGCCATCTCTTGAACGGAAAGACACACATTCTGAACGGTCATAATTATTTCACCATAGTAAATTGCAGAACGATGTTATGTTTATCTAAACAGAACCGCGGGTTAATTCTACAAAAATATTGCTTTCTCTACCAACTATAAAAGTACATCGAAGTACTACTGAGTTAAAATTCGATAATAGTTAAGAATAAAATGCACTAGTTCCTAGTTTGATTTGACAAAATTCAACAAATTAGTAGTTAGATGAAAAAATAATAGTCTACACACCTATATTTTAAGTTAACGTTTGTTTTGTTGTATGACAATTTTTATTAGTTATAATAACAATCACCTTTTAAATATACCATTAACATAGTTATAGTCGATTGTATTTGTAAGATTTTTAAAGACAGATTTGACAGCTCTTCATTCATAGGAAAATAAACTACAATAAATTTTAGACAATCCATAAGACAAAATTGACACAAACGAGAAATCGGGGATTTACGAAATTTGCTATAAGAACTGTAATGAAAAGTATGTGTTGGACAAACTAGACAATCAAATCAAACTAGATTCAAGGAGCATATTGCTAATCTCAAATATGGTAGAACAGATAAGTCTAGTGTTGCACAACTTGATTTTGAGAACAACCATATAATAGATAATGGCAATTTAAGATTAATTATTAGTGTAATAAATACCAGACGGCTGGATACATCTGTAAGCCTGGAAATTACAAAGAGTAAAAATGGTATGAATAGTGACAGAGGGACAATCCCATTGATTACTTAGTCACGGTTTACAGAACCATACCAATGGTTTAGGTATACATTATAAATAGGATACTTTGTTAGCATAAGTTTAGTTTTAATCATCTCCAGATGATGCCAACTTAGTTGGCGAAACGTGCGTCGAGTACAGTATATGGTGTTTTGGTGTTTTGTGGAAAACCATCTCAGTATTGGCTTAACATCAAAGGTTCCAACCTACTTCAGGTTTACAACTAATTTCACTTTAATGTGTTTCTCCTCTTTGTTTTTCTTTAAAACTTTTAAAAACACGTTGTACATTTCATTTTATTTGCGCCAAATAATAACAAATTGTCGAATGTCATTAAGGTTGGTGTAATGTGTGGTTGAGGGCAATGTTTAAGAAAATGACGATGATTACGTCTATTTTGCTACGCAGGCGAAGCACCGGTTGCCGTATGTCCTTGTAATTCTTACTTACTGATGGAAACTTTTCAAATGAGCACCACTAAATTTACACAAAAATGTAGAGTCTAGAAGTGTAGAAGTATAAATTATTAACTAAATTCGAATTGTGCCTTGATGATTAATTTTTTAAGTAAATTTTGTATATTAAACTAACCAATCTAATTTTAATTTTGTTGAACGTAATACAGTCAGAATTTTCTGTTCTAATTTCCTCTGTATTATGTCTTTCATACTATTTTAAAATATATAATGAAAAGTTTGAAAACTATATTTTCAATTCAAACAAAGCGTAACAATGACTGAGAAAGCTACACAAGATGATTGTCGACAAAGAACATAAATTTCTTTGAGGTTTAGAATTGTATAGAAGTTCAATGTAGCATGTAGGTCGTCTGATTCTTAAAAATATTCAAATATACTCGGGTCGACTCCATTTACAGAACATGTCATAGACAGCCTGAATATATTTGTTTCAAAATTTAACATTATATTTTTCATGAACTGGCCTTTTATTATTAAACACATTTAGGAGTCTTTGTTACTGACCATTTTTTTCACTAAATGCGTTATATAGTGTGCAACAAAACTACGAAATAAATTCATTATCACCAGGGAGGAGAAACTGGACCAAAGTCTAGGACTGGTAGCTACTACTCTCTTATGGTTGGCAGAAGGAAGTACATACACAAACAAAAGCAAAGGTATAAAATTAATAATGAAATACTAACCGCTTGATACAACGTATTATTCAGAATGCCTGAGGTCTGCCAGACTAAAATTAATACTACTAATATTAGGCAATTATTAAAATATCTCGATTTATAATAAATTAGGAGCCGGAAATGTTTTCCATTTTCCAGAGACGGCACTTATAAAAAAAGTATAAATGTTAATAAACACACCACATAGAAATTCATGTGGTATGTAACCAATTTTTCCATTTCCAATTTAATAATTTTTATTTCCTATTTAGTACGTAATTAACTTAACTAGGTATCTCAAGTAATATTTATAATTAAAATGTAAATATACATTACAGATTGCATGACTACAAAATGTCTTAAATACTACCGTACATAGTGTACCACCACGGTGACAGTCCTGCCTTACGAATGGAGCGGTGACGTAGTTGCAATATTCCGCGCATGACTACCGCGTCCTCCTACTTCTGCTTTTGGCAGTGTTTAGTAGCTTGAGGATTTTTCAGAGCATCCAGGACAGTACGTTGCTGCCTCTAGTACCGACCAGACGTGCCGACATCGACCGCTCCAGAGAGGAAGCAGCCCAGGATACGGAAGTAGGTATCAAGGTTTGATAAATAAAGGTTTGGTAAATAAAGAGTATTATTTGTCTGGTGTGTTTTCCGGACATTGTTTACAGTTTGTAAAGCGCGACTGCCCCGCCCGTGGGGTCCGCGAGCGGAAAGACGTATCCGCCTCCTACCCTTCCGTCCAAGTGTAGAACGGGAGAGCGGCTGAAGGTTGGAACCATAACCGCGTTAACTGCGTGTCCTCCAGGCCACCTGAGCACGTCATATTCTGCAGGGTGACTTGGAGGTACTTTCGTAACCGCGTATTGGAGTTTGACATTACCGTAGTCGCTTTAAATTTCCAAGTGTTAGGCTTGCCCCTCCTCCCTCCCCCCCAAACATAACCGCATTATACCGCGTGCCCTCCAGGCTACCTGAGCACATCATATTCTGCAGGGTGACTTGGAGGTACTAGATTCGGCATATCATAAGTCAGGAACCATCCATCAGCCAATCCATAGTAAATAACCGCCATAGATAGTCATAGTCATAGTGTGTTTGTATTGGCGCTTGCTTCCCCTCCTGGTATCCGTCCGCTGTCTGCTTATGGGCGACTCATTATTGCTGGTCAACTTTTTCACTGCTTAGTCCCGTATTACCGCGTCGCACAGCTTGTACGCCCGCTTACTGTCCCCGCTCGCTTATCATAAATACCGTTTGTAGAATAAGTTGTAAATAGGGAGATGTATATATAGTGTAAATAGTAATTAGTGTGTAGAATAAATGTAAATATATTGGATGAAAGTCGTTTCATTAACTGTAGTGTGTAAGTTACCTTTTCCCGACCCCTGGCTTATCCGTTTCTTCACTGTAGTTGCCCGGCCTCTATCGTCCCGCCGATAGAGTAAAGTGGTGTTTCTGCACTCTAAATAGAAACTGGCGCCCGAAATATCCGTACTGTGAGCACCGCCGTAGTATTGGGCGTCAAAGTGACACTTCTGCTCTTGTGTAGAACCACGAAGTACGTCACATTGGTTGTGTATCTTTATTTTTTTCAGTATTACCTAGCAGTTCTTTTATTCATCAATTTAACATCAAATTGCTTATTTTAAGAAATCATTTTAATAGTGATACAAAGAAATTAAAATTCTCATAAACATTTAACTGGAAAAATCTTTGATAAATAACAAAAACGCAACTTAAATTTTTTTATCTTTCAGATCCGAAGATGCCAATAATTTATATCTAATTGAATGGGATATCAAAATAGATTGTCAATGTCAAAACTACGTTTCCTCCCCTTCAAGTTTTATTGTTCAGTAATTACTATTTGCAGCAGTAGATCGGTAAGGATCAAAATCAGAAATCATTTTCAGAACTTGGACGAGCAAAGAGAAATTCATTATAATTAAAACATTTGATGTTTTTAACATCATAGGCGGGGTAGTAGCAATTATTATTTGCAGCAGTAGGTCGATGAGGATCAAAGTCGGAAATTTTATCAACGCACACTCAGCCAATGATTTATTACCGGAACATATTATTTACAGCGGTGAGTCGGCGGAGATCAAAGTCTGAATAAAATCACTAGTTCGAAACCAAAGCAGCTGGATGAAAATTTTGATAATAAAGTTACTGAGAAGTGCTCACGCCACCTTTGATATCCCGCTATAAAAACACTATAAAAACAGATTAGCTACTACAATACTAAATTGCGGAAGCGGTTTATACATTCTGTATTCTTTTGTTTAGGAGTCGGCTTATTATTATGTTTTGTGCTAAAACATTTTCTGGTAGCGCTTTAGAAATGTTGTTTCTACCAACTGATAAAATTACAAATTTCTGTATTTTGTGTATTTTGCGCGATTTTTGTTTTCACAAGATTCCAGAGGGAGAAGGTTTTATTTGCTCTCTTTGCCCCTTATTAACGACACCTATGAATACATGACAGCTTTGGAATAAAACCATCTCGAAATAATTAATGATGGAATAAAATCATGTTTTGCAAGCTTCTTGTTGTAAATATGAACGTAAACGGAAGGCGGAATGTTGAATTCTATCTACGTCAGGAACAAAAGATTTATCATATGTTTTATGTGATATTTATGACAAAAAGTGTTTTTATGATTTTAAAGTTTGAATAAAACTTCACCGGTAATAATTTGATAAAAAGTTTATACAATGAAAAAGTTTTGTTGCCGATAAAGTTAAATTTGGTTGGAAAATGTTACATTCGCCCGTCATAAGTATTGTAAAAACTAAATGATGTTACACAAATTTTAAAAGATATGAACTTCCGAACAATTACGTAGTCATAAATTGTTTATTTACATAATAAAAAAGGATATAGTGAAACTTTGACGATAATTCCAAATTTTAGTAAATTATTTCCTCTGAGGATATGCCCATTTGGACTCATGAAATAACTTTTCTTTTACATTTAAGATTTTGACTGATATTTGGAACTTCTGTTGAGTCCATTTTCTAACCAAAGTGAGAGAGTAGCCTTTATCTCACAAAACTCTTTTATTGCTATCGATTATAACAAAGGAAAGAGAACTTAGGACATCATAATGCATGTTATAATTACAGACCGCATATTAGGCAGTTAATTCAGTTACGGGCTTACACACAACTCTCGTACAACTGATAAAATGAGATTAAATATTGTAAAATGCAATGGTATACGATTTTTAAGGGAATACATACCTATAAGACAGAATACCACTACATACGTCGCATTTGAAGACAAGGCCCGATGATCGGCAGTTTGCAATTGCATTTCAACAGATAGGGTCTTAGGTGTTTTATTGTGTTATTTTGAAAAAATATTACGAGAAATTTGCAGTATTTTAAATATTCTCCAGTTACATATACACACGTGGAACGGTCGTTTTCAGACTACAAATGAATTTTTAATGACAGACGCCGGAATCTAATTCCAAATCATTTAGAACAGTTGTTGGGTCTTCTTGAATTAATAAGAAAAAAGACCGTTTTTGTCGAAGTAGTGGACTGTATATCTTGTTACCATTAGTACAGTAAATTAAAACGATTGAAATAACAAAAACTTGCACTTGTAAAAATATATTTACTGTATCTCGTATTAGAAAGTTACACTTGTAAAATACTTGCTCTTCTCATTGACGTTGGGACTTGACTCATCTAACAGATACCTTGTTGCCTGGTTTTACCCTTATTTATATGTCTTAATAATAATACTATCTTATTACTAGAGTTGGCATTTCGATCCGCAAATCATGGGCGGTGCCAGGTAGAGAAATACCCAAGTACGTAAGCGAGATTTGTTTACTATTCTAGTCAACTGTTATGCGTCGAGGTGTCAATAACATGATTTATTTCTCTCCATTGTATTGTTGATAATTTTGTTTTTTGTATTTTATTCTTGATATTAACTAAATAATAAAGTATGTCACACCTTTCCAAGGGTAAAAAACGGCCATACACTGACACAGTGAATAAATTTATCAGTCAGTGAATTCCCGGATTTATTCTACAATGGTGCTATAACAATTTATAAGGTGTGAGTGACTGACCTGATGTTCTGGGACAAACGTGATTGTAAACGTCACGTAAATTCTGTGCAACATAAAACTAAAAAAAAATGGCGTGCCTTCGACAACACAGTTTATGTTCGATTTACTCTTAATACTGATTGCCTATGATATTTTGCTGCACATACTCAAACAACAATTTCAGGAGTTCTGGAATAAATACAATCCCAAGGTGACGTTACCAAGTTGGACAACGTTGCGTAACTATGTACCAACTGTAAGCGAAGACATTGTAAATATGATCAAATATATATTAAAAAATACACGGCTGTGGTTATGTGTTGACGAGACGACAGACTGAAAAAAAAATCTATTGTAAATATTATAGTACGTGTACTAGACCCTCTTAAACCAACTTTTCCACGGTTACTAGCTAGTAAAAGACTAACTGAGTGTACTGGCCAAACAATTACGCGGGTGGTCCTGGAGACGTTAGAAAAATTTGATCTATCAAAAAGTCAAATGTTGATGTTTGTGACCGATGGTGCCGCTACAATGCGTTTAGTAGGCCGTTCTCTTCAAGAACACGGTTGTATAAAAGCTGTGATACTACAATTCAATCAGACGAGGCTGCAGCTATTAAGGAATGCCAGACAAAATTCGAAGATGTTTCTGTTGAAACAGCTTTAAAAATTATTCACAAGAACTATAAAGGATTACATGACGCCATACGAAACTTACAAAACAGTGCGTTGTCGTTAGCGGAATCACTGCAAATAGTGGACGAAGTAAATTAACTGCTACACCCTATAGGTGACGCAAAAAAATGAGCCCGTTGGAGAAAAGTTCGCACGTGTGTTAAAGCAAGACACCGGTTTTACCAGATTAAGACAAATTTGTGATAGTACTGATGGTTCATTTGCAGATCCGTTAAGTGATCAAAGACTAATTTAAGTATGCTTGTATTACATCAATAGATGTCGAACGGTCGTTCTCAAAATATTAGCATATTTTTTCACCACGTCGAACATTACTCTCGAAGACAACCGTAGAAACATACATATTGCGTTAATTTCTTTTCTTACACTTATTATGGTGCGTACGTCTATGTTCTGCGGCGCATTTTTGCCAACTCTGCTTATTACTAAAGTACTTAATATAAAACTAAATTACATTTCCAAAGAACTAACAATGGTTTCCTAGAAATAATTACCAAATAGACAAAGTAAAAGGATTGAATTGTTACAGAATTTCTATAAATTCAATTTAAAATTCGGCATTTACTTTAGATATTTACTAAGTAGATTTATATCCTAAACAGTATTAAAATGTATTATACATTATAAACTTAACGGTGATCTTAAATAATATCCTTATATTGACAGTACCTTAATAACAATAAAAATAATATTAAATGCACATCTCTAACAACAGTTACTGATAATATGCTTTTATTCTAGTGCCAGAAAATAGTTGTTATAGTGCAATAGTGTTTTTGTTAAATGTTCAGCTTTTATCTAATTTTGGATATTGATATTCTCGAAATAACTAACTGAGGTGCGATCTCTTGTAATTACTGTAACTTTAAAATAGAAAATACTTATGTCAAATTTAATAATTAGGTTCATTCGACACATTTTGGTTAATTGTTTGCACTGTACTGTTGGTATATACAAGATTTCTAACAGAAATAGCTAGTCACTAATTAGTAATTATTATGGTACTGACGTTGTGGTAAGGTTTTAATCCGATTATGTTGCTGAATTCAAATAGCCGCTACTGCAGTTATAGCCATATTTGCAGTAAGTAGCAAACATTAATTCTCAAAGCACTAACTTCAGTTCATTGCATCAAATTGCAACAGTTTATTGCGCTTTCTGGTAAAGCTGCTGCTTGATCGGCCAAGCTATGGTAATATATAAACGTTCTCTAGAAATTATATAGTTCGCAATATCACTTCTATTTCTGAAATGTTGTTTGATAAATTAAAATATGTGAAATAGGTAATTAATAGTTATTTACGTAACAAGACCGGAAATTGATTCTTTACTGGACGAGCTGGCAATTTCCACAAAAAAGGTGTGTTGCGGACAATATTTTTTTTGTAATCGTTTTTGCTAGCCTCAAATAGCTCTTTAACTTTAACAAAATTTATAAAATTCAAATGACAGATATCAGACGCTTACCTTGAAATAATACTGGATTAATAATTTTTAATTGTTATTAGATATTATTGTCAATCAAAAGCGACATAAAAGATCGGGCTAAACAAGTAATTATGTATTCTCCACTCAAAAAATTTACCGAAAACAGTTAACTGGACAATTGCGTAAAAATTATATTACAGTAAAGAAATATCAAATTCAATATTCGACAACATTCAAACCAAATACTTCCAAATAGATAGATCAGAGGTCATGATGCCTCCATAAACTATCCATTACTTCCAGCTGACATAACACTGTGATGATGGTGTATTCCATTTCAGTAAATACACAATTATTACTTAAGGAGCACGCATCTAGACAGGGTGGTCCGCTTCATATTCTGACTTGGTGATAGGTACTCTCTTCAAGTGTGTTGTCAAAATTTTAACATGTATCTTATGAAGTAAACGCATATAGTATTTTCCTAAATATGAGAGAGTGTAAACAGAAACATTGACTACTAAGCACTGGTACACCTAGATTTACTTACTACTTATGTAAAGTCCTTTCAATCCTTTCACCCAATAATTTCAAACCTTTATATTTCATGAGGCAGCAAATTTGCTGCCTAGTTCTAGGTCTATATTCACAAACATTAAAATAATTAAAATAAAACCACTTTTCTAAAAAAATACTTCAATATATCTTCAGAACTGTGTACTTTGGGCTATAGAACTGAAATTTTTTTTTTAATTTCGTTCTTAAAATCTTCTGCTAAATTTGCTGCTGTGTTGTAATGTTATATAATAAATATACAGGTAAAACCACGAAGATGCAAATACGGGTATTGGTATGTGCAATTTATGTGTGGCTATGAGTGGACCCACAGTCGCGAATAGTTGAAACGCGATTCAGCATATCTGATGTGTGACCGTGTTCGCTCCTTTGTGGTTTTATCTGTATAGAAGCTGTCCTTTATTCGAAAGGATTTGAATATAGTTTGCTATTTACAATATAAGAGTGAAAGGTGCTACCAGAACGCGAAACGAGATTAGCTGTTGGGTATATAAATTCATCGCTTTTCAAAACAATCATTTTAACTTATCAACACGCGGAAACATACGTAAAGAATTATATTTCACGTTTGCTTTATCTCATTTTCCTTAATCGGTTGTGAGCTACTCTGGGAATACTATCTATATAATGCTATTTGAATTTTTATTTTGTATTTGTACGGCAGTGCAAGAGAATAGTGATTTAAATGTACATATAATAATTCTCTTATATACAGATAAGACAAAATAAAACTTACGTTTAGCATAATACTGCAAGTAACGCTAAATTACATTTCAGAAATTAAGTGTAGGAAACAAATTATCATTCTACATCGTTTTAAAGCTCGCTACACATAATTGGTTTGGGATTTGCTGACGAAATTTTTAGAACAATGGGACAGAAAATTAATTTCATGTTACTGTGAAAACGGAATCTGGTAAATTCTCCCCTTCATATAATATGCATTCATGCAATTTTAGTAATGTTTTGTTTCTCCTCTAAATTGTTATTTTAATAGTAAATATACCCAAATAACAAACATTTTTTGTTGGAAAATACTGTAAATAGCACAACTTATGTATGATATTACGACGTAAAATAATAAAATCTGAATAAACGAGATTTTAATTGCGATCCTGAGAACATTGTTATAATATACAAGATGTACTTATATCTGTTAGGTATGCGGGGTACTGTTAACATAAGTAGTACACGACTGTATTTTACACAACCTTTTATTATCGAAAATGTAATATCAACCGTCTCTTTTGGAATTGACAATGAATCTGCCTCTAAATGATGTCAAAGTCTATCTATAAAAACCCTTACCTAATTCCAAATATAAAATATACAGTGATGTTATTAGTCATATTGAATAAATGTATTATATACTTGATGGTGAGATCCTACATTTGGCCTTCCTCGATCGTTCATCCTCGCAACGACGACATATGAAATAAACCTGTAATAAAGTAGGATATGTTAACGATAATTTAGATCACTTTATGGGGGAGTGCTATTCGTAGTAAGGCTGAGAATTTTCCAGATTTTAGTATTCGAATATTCGTTCGAAGAAATATTCGAATATTCGAACTATTCGAATAATTCAAATTATTCGAATACCTATTCGAATATTCGAATACTCGAATAATCCGAATTATTCGAATAGGTATCCGAATAATCCGGATCATCGAATATTCATTATTAATGGGTATATCACTGAATACTAGTGAATACTCTATTTGAGTATTTGGTTGGATAGACCACAATAATAGTCGTGACGTAAACCACTAAGCAGGGAATTTGATTTGCTTTCCATACCCACAATACGGTGTCTCCTGTACATGTGCTTTAAGGGTCAGAATTATTCAGTTAGTATTTTATTTTAGGATTGAGGCGCTATTGTTCACATTTAACTATTGAAGCTTAAATAAAACAAAAATAGAGCTAGTTTATTATACTTCTGTGTCATAACTATTTTTCCTTTTCGAAGAAAATAAAAGTGCTCTAAAATTAGAATGTTTTTAAAAAAGACGCAGATTGTGAAGGTAAAACAAATAATGAAAAGTCAATAGTTAAATATTTACAGGTTTTCTAAAATTTAAAATTTAATTTTAACCCCTGCCTTAGTACAGTAAGAATAAGGTCGAGACGAGAAAGAGATGGAATAGTTTGACTGGGAGTAAAACGTGCCACTAATGTGGTCTATTTATATATTTGGATTTTAGAATAGGTACCTACCTATATCTACTATCTACCTACTTTGCTTGGATGCAAACTGCATACCTATTAGTACATAATTTAATAATATATTTTAATATTCAAATTTACTCAGATATAATCGAATATTCGAATACTCGAATATATTCGAATATTCGAGTACCTATTCGAATATTCGAATAATTTCCCATTAGAATAATTCGTATTCGAATACTCGAATATTCGAATACTCGAAATATTCGTATTCGATTCCCAGCCTTAATTCGTAGGCCATGGATTTCAATTACATTATTAGTAATATAGAAAACAACAGCCACTCGAGTGTTAAATTAAATTGAATAAAATAGTTGTTGAGTGGTTTTAGAGATGAAATGAAACACTGCTACTACTAGCCCATAAAATTAGCCCGAATAACTTTAATGTCATCACGCGACACTGCTATAACAGACTATTTGTAAATACCACTCCAGCAGGTGTAACTGTGTATAAATAGCATTAAAGCGGATGTAACTGTGCGTAAATACCACCACAACGGATGTAATTTTATGTAAATACCACCACAGTGGGGGTAACTATATGTAAATACCACCACA
Source organism: Rhamnusium bicolor (assembly GCA_029963845.1). NCBI lineage: Eukaryota > Metazoa > Arthropoda > Insecta > Coleoptera > Cerambycidae > Rhamnusium > Rhamnusium bicolor. The sequence continues at coordinate 164,155 of JANEYF010000177.1, read as the reverse complement.
GCGGGTGTAACTTTATGAAAATATCACCACAGCGGGTGTAACTGTATGTAAGTACCACCACAGCGGGTGCTACTCTATATAGATACTACCACAGAGAGTGCAACTTTGTGTTTGCTACTAGAGATGTATCTGAACTATCACTAGAAATATCACAGGAACTATCACTTGGGAGTCCCAAGTAACAATTTTAGATTTAAAATTCTGCATAAAACATTCTCATAGCTTATTTCTAAGGCTACTAACAAACGTAGTTAGTCTAAAAAAACTCAATAAAACTAATTTAAAACTCTCGTAAGGGTACAGAGGTCCACCTAGAGAAGAGCCTACATGCTTTTTTTAATACTATTATTAAACCTTCAAAATTTTAATGAATTATCGAAATCTTTACTTGTAGAGTATCTGAAGAGTATCATAAGACCATACTTGGTTTAGGATAAGTATCACATTAAAACTTAAAAGGCACATACACATGGTTTGAACAGACGTTTTGTATTTAATGAAGTAAACATTAATGCAAATAAATCTAACGCTGCGCTCACTTGATCCTCACATGATGTTGTTGGGTCTCATGCATAGTTATAAAATGAGCATATGGTGACAACTGAGAACAATTCAGCTTATACTACTTATAATGAAGTATTGTGGCAACAATTTTCAACGACGCCAAGTTTACTGTAAATTACGGATTAGATAGTTCTTAAAAATTCGTGCACTCCCTAAAAATAAAATTTTTAAAAAATGCATGTGTAATTTTTTTCCACAGTGACTTAAAAATAAATAAATCAGTTGCATTAGCCCATAATATGCTAGTAAATTGTATTTAGGAAACATTTCTATTAGATACAAATAACATTTTTTTGTTCAATCAGCTGTTGAAGCAGAATCCAAAAATACGGCTAAAAATGCTTAATTTTCTAGATAGAGTGCATTGAAGTTTTCATTTATTTTCGGTTTTTCCCATGTTTTTCCGGAAATTATTGAGATATTGTTATATATTGGAAAAGTGAACGTTGCGTACATCAGTACATTTCTCACTATACTTTTCATCTCCCCATTCCAACCAGAGGCGTGACTGTGGGTGTTCCGAAAATATTCTTCCCAAAAAAACGAGACACCGCTGACCTAAGCTATTTTTTTTTCTTTTTCGACATTTACTGTGATTAATGCACAAAAAAAGTCTTCTTATAATTTTTTGATAGGATGCAACATCTTTGAGTTAAACTCGTTTCAAAATCATTCATCCCCGTACTTATCAATTAGCTATTAATTTCAGGAGTTCTAGAATAAATACAATCCCAAGGTGACGTTACCAAGTTACACAACGTTGCGTAACTATGTACCAACTGTAAGCGAAGACATTGTAAATATGATCAAATATGTACTAAAAAATACATGGCTGTGGTTATGTGTTGACGAGACGACAAATTGTAAAAAAAAATCTATTGTAAATGTTATAGTACGTGTACTGGACCCTCTTAAACCAACTTTTCCACGGTTACTAGCTAGTAAAAGACTAACTGAGTGTACTGGCCAAACAATTACGCGGGTGGTGCTGGAGACGTTAGAAAAATTTGACCTATCAAAAAGTCAAATGTTGATGTTTATGACCGATGGTGCCGCTACAATGCGTTTAGTAGGCCGTTCTCTTCAAGAACATGGTTGTAGGTTAGTACATGTTACGTTAGTACACTGAAAAACCGACAAAAACGTTTCAAAAAAATTTTTTAAGGTACAACCACATGGAACCTTCACAGAATAATAGATTAGGCCCTTGGCCATCTAAAATGGCAAATTACAACATTTTTTGGGAGGTCCAACTTTTTTTATTATGAAAAATGTCATAAATCTGTCAAAATTAATTTTTCGTACTTTTTCACACATCCCTCACGATATCTCCGGAACCAATTGAGATAATCAAGTTTTTTTTTTTTTCAGTCGATAAAGTAAACGTGAGCGGAGGTGACTGAATTAATTTAGTCTTTATGGAAAACCTAGTTTTTTTATAAAATTAGGTAATACTTTAACATTTATTTTTCTTGCAGTACTTTTTTCAGTAAGCGAAAAACTTTTTTTGTTTTAAGGAATTTTGCCACAGTATATGCATACGGAATAAAACTAATACATCAAAGAAGTTTTTAAAAAAAAACGCAATACTCTACGACTTGTACGTTTCAAGTTATTGTTATTTGAAATTAAGTTTCTGCGGGCAGGATATCTCCCCCAGTTCTACTGTGCTTTAATCAGTGTGCTATGCGTGTTGTGGGTGCATGCTATTAAGTATTATTTTTGACATATCTTTAATATAAATTTTATTTTCATAAGCACTTAGGTTTTACTTATCATTATTTACATTGCACATTATTTAAAATCCATTATATTTATACATTAAAACCTAAAATTGAATTAAAAAAAATACGAAATAATTATTTATTTTAAAACATAAATTAAAAACTTGTTATAAAAATATTTTAAAAATCGTCAACGTCGGAATCTAAAAATATCTAGACAGTTCCTTGGTTGCAGCAGTTTGCATATTTGCACTCACTGCAGCATTTCAAACCTTGAGCAAAACAGGTACATCTGTTGTTACAGACCCTGTCGGAACATCTTATTGACAAACTTTGCCTTACAATATCGGGCACAGATTTTTGACTAGAAAAAGTTGCCTTCCAAACATTTTCTTCAAATGTCCAACCGTATCGAGTTGGATCTTCCATCTGCATGTATTGTATATGGCTATTGTACTAAATTTTTAATTGATACAGACACCTGGCTCCGTGGTCTTGAGGTAATGCACTTACTTCGGGGTCTCGGGTTCGATTCCCGGTCGAGGAACTGGGATTTTTCTGTGAGAGAGATTAATCGTAGTATACTCGGACATTGGGTGTGTGTCCATTGTCTCTAAATCTGTAGCCCTCTCCCACACAAGGTCATTCCAGATCTTCAGGGATAAAGAGGGTTGTAATTTCATGTGGTGTTATTATTATATTATTACACCTAAAAAGAAAATAATTACATGTAGGTGTTTTGTTTCTTTTTTAATAGGTATGGGCGATCTAGAAAAATAAATATTTACTTTTTAAATGTTGTCTAAAAGCATGGTCAGTAGGAGGCAGCTCAGAAGCTGGCCGATTTGTACTTGTTGTTAAGTCCCATCTCATTCAGGGATTTTATATTTTTGTTTTTATTCTCATATAAATAAAGCGTATATTTTACCCCTAATTTCATCGCTTTATCCTCTGACAGAAAAGGAAGGTTTTCTAAATCTTTTAAATTATTTAAATTTTTATATAAAACATAGAATGCCGTTTTCTTCCCTATTTTATACATGGCATTAGTTGTGTCACAACCAGTTAGGCAATGAATCGTTAATACTTTCTTGCAAATTTCCTCTCTTAAATTTGCCACAATATTGTTAATTGACAAAAAATATATATTCTTACTATGTCCTAATTGTATAAATATATTCCTTTGGGACATATCTGGTGTTTCACAGTAATAATGTAAAAGCAAAATCAGGACATCAGTATCAACAGATTTTACCAGAATTGTATTACCTGATTTTAATTCTGATAACATAAAATAAACATTCCATTGTTAAGCATTAAATAATATGTAAAAACTCAATAAACATAATACTCATTCGCATTCACATTACACAAAGAAAAGTTTGTTTCTAAATGACAATATATGTATAATATAAGATTACTTGTATTCAATAGTTTATACTCTACACACTTGAGTGGCGCCGCAGTGAGGCGCATCTAGGATCGAAAAACTCGTAACTTTAAAAAACAAAATCTCGAAAACTATAAGTCGTAGAGAACTGACTTTTTTTTTAAAAAACTTCCTTGAAGTGTAATCTTTATTTCATACACATATGGTATGACAAAATTCCTTAAAATAAAAAAAGTTTTCCGCTTACCGAAAAAAATGCAGCAAGGAAGGTAAACGTTCCAGTTTCACCTGGTTTTACAAAAAAAATTAAATTTTCCATAAAAACGAATTTAAAGCAGTGACCTTCGCCCACATTTCCTTTATCAATTAAAAAAAAATACCTATAATTATCTCGATTGGTTCCGGAGATATCATGAGGGATGTGTGAAAAAGTAAGAAAAATTAATTTTGACAATTTTATGACATTCTTCGTAATAAAAAAAGTTTGACCTCCAAAAAAATGTTTTAATTGGCCATTACAGATGGCCAAGGACTTAGGCTATCATGCTGTGAAGGTCCCAAGTGGTTGTACCTTAAAAAAAAATTTTTCAAGAAGGAAGCTACTTTTTCCCCGTTTTACGGTGCACTACGTGTAAAGTGCATGCTTTACACCTTGTAGCAGAGACTATTCGACAAGGTTTTCCAGAGGTAGATGCATTAATAGCAAGTACTAAAAAAAGTGTTCCTTAAATCTCCTATACATTTTTGCGCATTTCATAGCAAGTGTTCCAGTATTTCCGAACCACCACAGCCGATTCTTACAAATTTTTAAAAAATGCATGTGTAATTTTATTGCTCGGTGACTTAAAAATAAATAAATCAGTTGCATTAGCCTATAATATGGTTCAGTGCTAGTAAATTGTGTTTAGAAAACATTTCTGTTAGATACAAATTACATTTCTTTTTGTTCAATCAGCTGTTGAAGCTGAATCCAAAAATGGAGAAATGTACATGATACTCCGTTTAAATATTTAAATATTCGAAAACATTCTTTCCAAAAAAAACGAGACACCTCTGACCTAAGCTATTTTTTTCTCTTTTTCGACATTTACTATGATTAATGCACAAAAAAGTTTTCTTATAATTTTTTTGATAGGATGCAACATCTTTGAGTTAAACTCGTTTCAAAATCATTCATCCCCGTACTTATCAATTAGCTATTAATTGAGAATAGCTTAAAAAATTACATGGGTTTTCATTTTTTTATTAATATAATTTCGAATGGAGGAACGAAAACTATGGTTTGAAGTATACGCAACTTGTATCTCCAAAATTTCATAACAATGTCTAATTATTTCTAGAAAAATGTGCACTTTATCTCAAAAACTAAGCATTTTTAGTTTATATGGCAAATCCATATTATTTTGGTGTGTTTTATCGATTCTCTAAGTTGACCGATTAAAATCTGGCACACCCTGTTTACACGGTGGTGAGGTCGTAAATATCAAATTTTAAATGTCCAAATTTAGCAGCAAGTATTAAAAATCCATTTAAAAAAATTGTTAATGACGGCATAACTTTAACAAACATTTTTGAAAACATTTATCATACATGATAAAATAGTGAAATGTAAAAATGTTACTTGCTTTGGTAACAAGTTTATAGAAATTGTAAATTTCTTTGCTGGCTTACTGTGTGAAACTAGCGAGTTCCAATATAAATTATGTATTTATGAAAAGCAACATCGTCTACCGTTACTTCATTTCTCACATGATTGTATCATTGCAAATTAGCAGTTTAACAAAGTTTTGATGAATAAACCTCAAGAAGTGTAGGCAGCTTTCTGTGTATTATGTCGTGAATGTCATGATGTGTACTATGCGTAGGTTGCTTGTGAGATATGACAATATTCAAGAGCGTATGTGGGTGGTTTGTTTTTAATTTCTGGGGTAGAAAGTTATTCTTCATTTAGTTAACTTTTCTATGCCATGAATCCGAGGCGTATAATATTATAAATCAACAATTCTAAATTTATTTTGCTAGATAGTCCTAAATTGGTTTTACTTTCAACTCCTTTAATTTACATTTTTTTCTAAATAGACGTATTTATTTCTAGAAAAAATAATAAAATAATTATTCTGTATTACAAAATTATTCTTTCAAACCTAAAATGATAATAATAATAAATGCCTATAGATTTATATATTTTATACAGACATTCTTATCTGAATGTACTAATATAAAAGTTTTAGGCATATAATGAATCAAGAACAACACTTCCAATACATTTTATCATAGAAACTATTAGAACAACTACTCATTCTAGGAGCAAGAACTGCATTGAATAAATAACAGTGTTCTCAGTATTTAGAAGCAAAAAAATATTGAGATTGAAAAAATATTAACTCACCAAAAAAAGAAAATTTTCACACTCAAGAAATGATTTCCTCCAGTTACAATACAAAAATGATTGGTAATTTGTCACTTAAATTTTTGTATTTCAACGTGCCATTAAGGCTGCTCTCAATTGTCTGTAGAATCTTTCTACCGTTCCATTGGTTTGCGGATGATATATATTTGTGCGAAATTTATGTGAACCCAACAACTTGGTAATGGTAATGGTACTGGTGGGGAAGGCTGACCCCTGGCAAGTAAGCCGCAGACGGGTCTTTTTATCAACCCCCAGCTGTTCCCTCAGACATGAGCTTCTCTTGCTCCTTCATCAATTTTGTCGACCTTCTAATGAAAGTCAGGATGTCACTCATTGCGAGGGAGCTCATCTTTTCCCTTAGAGGCACCTCAGAACCGAAGATGCTGTCTTAGGCGCCCAAACGCTTCACACTGTCCCAGGAAGTGGTAAGATGTTTCATCAACACTCCCACATCCTGGGCATATATGGTCTTCCTTTCCTCAATATCCATCAATGATAGATGCCTCCTAAGTCTGCAGTGGCCAGTCAGAACTTCGATTAAAAGAATCAGAGTATTCCGACTCCGGTCCAATAACCAGACTGATCTCAATTTGTTCGGCCCCGTCATAAAATCTCGAGTTTGCGTGCAGGTCTTGTTCGTCCTCCAATGCTTCCTCAGTGTATCGTGGACCCACTAATTGAGGGCCATTGTGACCTGCTTTCTTGTAATGCCTAACATAAGCTGAGGCACCAGACAGGGTTCCTGGGCTCCAAGTCTAACCAATTCATCAGCCTTCTCGTTGCCTGGAACTCCGGTATGTACCGGGATATACTAGTGGCCACCCGAGATTCGTCTGTGTAGCACACCAGAGTCGGGGGGGAAGTCAATTCTTCTTTCACTCCACTCCTCCCCACTGGGAAGAGTGATAGTATAATTCCTTTCCAACCTTAGACGATCTTTCGCTTCTCTTACCTTTAGGACAGAGATGGGGATTTCCCTCTCCGCCAGTCCAGCAATTGATGCCTGACCTTCAGCTCTACCTGAACACTGCCAGCTCCCAGAATTCCACATTCTCAGACAGGCCGTCATAGCCTCTGTTTATCCACGAAGGAAGCGGTGGTGAAGTTTTGGTAAATAATGCTGTGGTTAACAATTACAACGTTTAATTGTTAAATACATTCCTAGAAGTTCACAGTCGAAAGCTGATTATCTGCTCTCTATTGTTAGAAATTTCTGTTGAATGGGAAGTTAATGGTTGCAATATTTTGGTGTCTGAATTAAATTATTCTAAAATACTTCCTACCGAGATATTTCCAGCATCTAGAGTAAAGTTAAGTAAAGCTTCTTTTTTAGGGTGTACCAGCAATGTAACTGTAGCTAATGCTTGTTTGACTGCACATGCTGACCAGCAATGTGTCTTGGCCACCAGTTTTTATAATTGCAGTTTTAGTTCATTCCTAACTAATGACGACATTTCATAAGTATATTATGTAAGCTGACATTATACAGATTATAAATCTCCAACTGTTAAATTGTCTCAACAGTGTATGCATGCTGTTTATCGGTGAACATCACATACGACCAATACCGATGTTTAAATGTGGCACAAGTAAATATGATCCTAAATACAAGCTGTAACGAAATTGCAAGCTATTTCATTCCAGTTTGTAGTTTTCCGCGAAAAAATTGTTTCTGCCAGTCTAGTCCAGAAGGCGCCACTGATTTCTACTGGAACAATTGGTTTGTAGATTTTTGCACTTATAAAAAATGTCTTAATATCTATTTGTCTTTATTGCTCATACTGTACTTTGAAATGTTTCTCTCTTTCCAAACTATAATCGAGTTTACGTGGCAGAATACTACGATGCTACTTCCTTCCTACTAGTGTAACGTTCTGAAGACAACACCTGTAGTTCAGCGGTCTGGTAAAATTTATATGTTTTCTGGTATTATCGTATAATTTTATAATCATTATTATCTAAAAAGTTGCTATATTGATTTAACGTACCTCTGAGGTAATTTTCATTATAATGTTGTACCGTATTTATCTTAATTTACGCCTTGGGCGTAATTTGCTTTTCAGTGATTAGTTCATCTTGGTTGTTCTTTGAAACAGCCATCATTAATATTGATTAGTATCGATTGATCGCGACTTATTGGCAATTTATCTAATATCCCTCTGATATTGTAATAATTTCGTGTGCTAATTTTAAACTAACCTTCGGTGATTGTAAATTTTAGATTTACCCGGCAACGGATGGCGCCATTTTGTATCGTAGTTAGTTGTTTTCGGTCTTTGTCTGTTGATGTTTTAGGTCACTTGGCTACGTTGGTAGCTCTGTGAAAAGTGGTGACTGGTGACATTTGGATATTAGTACCCCTTTTTGGACTAAACCTATTTGTTTATAACCTCTGTGAGAATTACCTAATGTGGTGCATTTGTCTTGTGGTGGATCATTTTATACCAGTGCATATACTTACCAACCAGACCTCAGTAACGTAAGGTTTTTCTAAATTTAAAATATATACTGCTTGAACGTTTACTTAGTATTTAGTCAGGAACGCTGCTCTAGTGAAGCCTTGCCTAGTTTTCTGGCAAAGATACCTGCCTAGTTTTCTGGCAACTGATTAACTTTTGATTATCTGCAGTAAACATATAGTCAAGCTATATATCTTTATTTATCTTTATCTGGAATTCATTATTACCTCTCTACGAGGAACTAATAAATAATTTAATTTAACGTTACCTTTAATTTGAAAATTATCATATTGTTTCATATTTAGCAAATATTTATTTACGTTATCTTTCTAGTTGTCTGGCTAGTATTGAAATAACGCAGACTTGTGTTATGAGAGAATAGGTCGACCAATCAGTTTCTCTCAAAAGTGAGACAGACAACGGAACAGTGTATTAAATCCTTTTGGAATCATTTGTTAACAAGGAACTCATTAGACGATAGAGAAAATTTTCTCCTAGCACGCGGTGGTTCCAAGGTTCGAATAACAAACTTATTATTATTTTTTTTTTAAATAAGTATTTTTTAGTTCGTTAGTAAGATTTTCCTTGCCCTTTATTATAGTTTGTTTATTTTCCTTGCCCTTTATTATAGTTTGTTTGTCTGTCTCACTTTTGAGAGAAACTGATTGGTCGACCAAACAGAAGTCTGCGTTATTTCAATACTCGCAGTTGTCTGTATACAGACATTCTAAATTCTATTTTCTTGAAGATTACCTGCTTTTAGTAAAAAATATCTTAAAATGTAGTGAATACCTATTTCACTTTGTTTATTATCATAGCTACACCTAGTTTATTTGTTGGACTAGTAATTCTTCTATTTAACGTAACTTTTATTGATACTTAAGTTAGTTGAAATCTTCAATCCCGATCCTAGTTTGTTTAGTTTGCAATTTACTCGGTAAATTTGTGTTAACTCTCATATTTTGTCTACGTAGCTGGACAATTCAAACGTCTCAGCTTTTTACTTTGTTTTGCTTATAATACTGATCTCATAAAACTCTCTCCTTTGTATGTAAATACCTGGACCAAGAGTAGAGGATAACTGGTGGATCGAACTGATTATTATATACTGGGTGGAGCAGGAAAACGATATTTTATTCAACTGGCATGTCATCTCAAGGGTAACTGCAGTACTGACAGTGGTGATTCAAACTGACATCGAACCCATTAAGAGGCCATCTTAGCCTATGTAAATGTTTGTACATATTTTTACAAGTTTATTATACGTTTTATTAAATATTTATTCGACATCCTTCCCAACAGAATTCAAGTATTAACATTATCTTTACCTATTAAATTAAACTTATAATTATTTGGTACTTGCAAAAGTCCTGGCGCCCAGCCTAGGTTTTGGTGAGAACTCAAATCAATCTAAGCCCTTATTCACGACCTGCTAACTGAGCTACTGGTCAATAAGTACAACCCCCAGCTACTTGTGTTATGCCAGCAATTGGACGAGGGGAGTTGCAAAGTATACATAGATATGTATCCGACTATTAAACTAGTTTTAATGTAACACTGGTAGCTTTACAATATGTATATATTTCCATAAATAAAAATCCACATGATGATTTTAAATAAAGTAGTAATAATATGGACTGATGTTCCTGGTCTAATACGTCCATTCATTATTCTGCTTTTCATAACTTTAGCGTAAACTTAATAAGTACTATGGCTCTAGTAAGAACTAACGGAGCTTTAATGAAATTTTCTACATGCTTTAATATCATTTTGTATCGAACTGGTGTGAAGCGTCTAAATTAATAAAAGAACACTTTATTAATCGACTGGCGTGTATTTGATATTTACAAAGAAAATTTAATCAAAGGGTTGACTAAATAAGCGAAAGGAAAGATATTCTTTTTATTGTATTTATAGCAAAACTATTAAAAGTTGATAAAATGTGAAAATAAACATTTAATAATAATTAAACAAATGTTTTCTTTAAAACTTTAATTATTGACACAAGCACTTAAAAGATAAAAGTTCACTTTCGAGACATGTTATGAATTATTGGAGGAATAAAAAAGCATGTTATCTATTGAACATTGACACTGAGAAATACCTCATGATTATATTTCCCATGTACGAGTTTGCAAATCCAGGAAATTCACAATGTATACTACTAAGAAACTGGACACCTTTTGTTTTAATTTACAATAATTCGCATTGGTGAAAATTGGTACAGATCTTGAGAATACTATTACAAATAAATGTCAAAAATTCCCACGTCTGCTAAAAGAGTTTTTCAAGGTTAAATGTCAAAGATATTAGTTTTTTCATTTTTCTGGTAAATGGTAAGTTTTATCATAAAAATAGGTCAGACAAAAGTTGTAGATCATGAAGTTGTCTACAAAAATTATTTTATACTTTTTTTTCACGGAACAATAAAAGAGTACAACTATCTTGTCTTCCTCCAACATCTGCTTCTACTCATCAACAGTTATATAGAGTATACTATCAAGTTCAAGTGTGGTTAGGCAATCAACTGGACCTAGAAGAGTGGGGTTGGAAATTAATAGATATTACTTTGGAGCCAATTCAAACTTTACTCCCACCTGCTCCGGAAAGACTTCTTAACACTATTTTTTGCAATTACAAAAAAGGTTGTAGTGCAAAATGTGGCTGTAAAATAGTCGGATTATTTTGTTCACCAGTATGTACCAATTGTCAAGGCCAGTCTTGCTCCAATGTTGAATCAAATGTAATAGATGAAGATTTTTATGATATCAATGAGGAGATAGCTGAAGTATCTTTTTCAGAATAATTTTCAGATATTCAGCAAGAAGAACAAGAAGAAGAACAAAGCGAAAAAAAATTACTGTTGAAGTAGCATTTAAAGATTATCAGTCAGACTAACATTTTCCCGAAATCAACAATAATTCGAGCCACTTAAATCATTCCCAATAGTACCATTTTTTAGTTAATAGAATAATTTTTAACAAAACTTATTCACAATAGATCGTGGAGTATGCCTACCGGGGACACCACGTTAAGAAGATGCGCCAAGTACACTACCTCACAGGTGGTGCGGAAATTATGTAGAATACGACTTCTTCAACTTTTAGAATCGCGATTTCTCAGGAATGATGATTCTTAGGAAAAAACAGTATAAGAACAATTTTTGTAGATTATTTCATGATCTACAACTTTTGTCTGATCTATTTTTATGATAAAACGTACCGTTTACCAGAAAAATGCAAAAAAACCAATATTTTTGACCTTTCACCTTGAATAATATTTTTTTTAGCAAACGGGGATTTTTGACATTTTATTTGTAATAGTGTTCCCAAGATCTGTACCAGTTTTCAGCTCTATGCGAATTATTGTAAATTAAAATGTCTACTTTGACCGGATTATCTGTAGTATTTCTAATTATTAGCAGATATAATTATAAATTATATTTGTTTATTTGTTTGTGACATTCCATTTTCCATGCTATTCTGCTATTCTGTAAGAAATGGTGTGTTTATTTAAACTTGATAATGATAAATTTATTTATTTATTTATTTCTATTAATAGCATTTTACCGAATTTTAAAAAAACAAAATTTTAGCTAAAAGGAAAATCACATGATAACTATCATGTGATTTTGTACCACAATTAGTTTTTTCTTGTCACAGAAAAATGTATTAATGAAGGAAACTTTTTTGATAGACACTGTATAAGAAAATCTTGCCTTATTTCCTTGTCACATATTCTTTTCTTCCATATAAACGTAAAAAATGTATCTTTTTACGTCGTATTCCAGATTTTTGTATTCAAAGCGGTATCCTATAATTTAAGTATTGAACATCGCCCTTGTGCGAATGCTTATTTAGTGTAATGGAGAGACGACAAAATCGATGTTCCATGAAATGGATAAAAATGAATTATTAATATATTTGGAATTTAAAGGGAATTGTATAGAGTTTTTCAGAAAATATTAATTGGTAAAACATTTTTAACAGAATCAAAAAATTATTGATAAAAGAACAATACCTTACACTCCTGTTGTTACGTCATCATTCAGTATTTTTATACAATTCTAAAACTTAATTTCTTAAGTATATTCTATTGCTTTTTTTCAGCATTTTTCAGGGGAAATTAATTTATATTGAACAACACATATTTCTGTGATAATCTTAACTGAATACTATTATTTCCTAAAAGTGTGTATACAAAATATCTTTTTTAAAGATAATTAAATATTTATTTTTATAGTCTCCAGATGATGCCATCTTGGTTGGCTAAATGCGAATCAAGTAGTGCTTGATATTGTCTGAAAATTATTTGTGACAATCTCTAAATTTTTCTTTTTTTTTGGCGCTTACTACCACATGAATAATTCTTGGTTATCTATAAAATACAATTAGTTATCCATTACGCTATTGAAAAAAATAAGCTTCTACGCTTGTGACTTTACGTCAAAGGATCAGTCAAAGGATGTTTTTTGACAACTAGTATGAAAAAAAAAATAATATATTTCCCTAAAGGGCCCCATTCACATTGAGATCTGTATCGATACATGTATCGATACAAATCTCACTGAGATGTGTATCTAGTATCAAGTACCACATACATACTGAGACGGAATCTTGATATACACACTGAAACGGAATCATGAGACTCCATTTCAATTTCAAAGGCGAAACAGAAATGTTAACTCAACCAGTGATGGTGGCAGTTGCAGTAGCATTATCGGAAGCTTTAAAGGAAAAAAGGCGTAGAAAGAGAATATGGACCAAGCAATGGTTACGTAGCTGTCTATTTGAGTATTCCTTCGATGCAGAATTCCACAAACACGGATACAATTTGTAAATATTTAAAAAGTCTTCCCAAAAGTCTCTGTCTGTCGGCATCGTTACCTGTTTCACTTTCTATTATTATTAGAATAATAATATATTGATGTATGCTAGTGCGATACAAGAGACAGACAAATACACGTTGCGACAAGTAGATATTCGTATCAGTTGCACTCGCGCGGTATCGAAGTTTCTCGACAGTGAAACAGGCGGCGATACCAGCTGATACACACCGATACTGAGTCAATCAAATACATATAGAGATTTGTATCGCGATACCGATACTTGCAACATGTATCGATACAGATCTCAATGTGAATGGGGCCCTTAACATTTCGGAAACGAATCTGTTTCCTTTTTCTAAGTTATTTATCATATTTTAGAGTATGTCAATCGTGAGACTTGATACATATTATTTGTTTATGTAATATCCATAGATACTAAAATAAACAACGTGGTTACCGATTTTAAAAAAAGAATTGAACAAAATTGATATTGTAAAATGTTTTAAGTATCAACAGTTCGTAAATATCTATCGATATTAAATAAACAATTAATATACCTATGTGTTAAGTTCAGCAATACTTTTTAAATGCGTGTTTGTCTGTTGTTTTCCTTTGTTGTATTATGCAAAACCTTTTGTTTTTCTATATTTTAAGATAATTTTTTTAATGGTTCTCTAAAATTACAAATAATATCTGATAGTCCATATAAATCTAGACTCAACATAAACATAATATCAAGCATTTTAAAGTTAATGAAAAGTTACGAGAAAAAAACATTATACTCATACAACAATAGTTTTAAGACTTGACTAAAAGCCCATAATATTGTTGTTTATAACAAAATTCTGTCAAGATGTACATATAAAAATAACGTAAAATGTAAATACTGAAGAAACTAGTCCAAGAAATTACCAGTTGGTTTAATCTTAAAACACATAAAACCAATAAAACCAACCATGTGAAAACAATCAAGTATAGGTAAGGATCTAGATAAATAATTAATTGCAAAACAGTTAATAGACTTCCATTTTTCTTTTCCACTAATAAATCTAATTAGCAAATTGTTTTCTGGTAATAATTTTTCTGGTATAGGTAGCTGAGAAATACCCGTAAAGTTCTCTCAAACGAAAGGAAAACAGGTCCATTAATTTTCCTCAGGATAACTTATTACATTGAAAATCATTTATGTAGTTTGATGCAAAACTGCTCCTCTTGAGCCAATTCAACTTTTGAAATTACAGCATGTATTTTTGTAATAAAAAGCTATATTTTAATAAATACTGGTGGTGAATACAGGGAGCGACCGGCGAACTTAGTAAAAATCATAGAAACATTTGAGTTATCTGAATTTTAACAAAACTGAAGTACTAAAATAAAAATTTTAATTTTGAGTTACATATTAAATAGAAAATTGTTCCGTAGATATATTTATGGACTTTCATAAGTCACATCTACATCTAGATTTTATAGTACATTTAAGACCTATTTATAGAGCATTTAAAACAGTGATGTTTTAAAAAAATTGTATTTACAACATAAAATGGAGAGTTTTAATTTTCTAGTCCATCGTCTATTGAGCTTCCCCCTCAATATGGAGAAGTTTGAAAAAGAAAATACATTGATTAATGATATAGCTGCGAGTAATGGATACTCCGTAAGTTTAATTGATAAAATAATTAGGAAACAAAAATTTAAAGAGACGCTTCGAAATTCCTTTCAAAATGAAAGAAAAAATTCGAAATTTGTATCGATTTCATTTGATCCTCGATTGACTCGTGGTATTGGTAAGATTTTTAAAGATGTAGGTATGACAGTGGTTCATTCGGCGGGAAATAAACTACAAAAACTTTTAGGCAATCCAAGAGACAAATTGAACAAATGAAAAGTCGGGAAATTACGAAATTAGCTCTAAGGACTCTAATTAAAAGAATGTTGGACAAACTAGACGATCAAATCAAACTAGATTCGAAGAGCATATGGCCCATCTCAAATATGATAGAACAGATAAGTCTAGTGTAGCCCATGTAGTTTGAGAACAACCAAAATAGATATTAGCAATGTAACAAATACTAGACAGCTGGATGCATTTAAAATCTTGGAAATCACAAAGTGTAACAATAGTATGAATAGTGACAGAGGGCCTATCCCAAGAAGTCCGCTTTATTGGTTAGTGACTCATGGTTAACCGAACCGTGACAGTAGTTTAGATATGAATAGGATACACTGTTAGCATAAGGTTAGTTTTATTCATCTCCAGATGATGCTAGCTTGGTTGGCGAAACGCGCGTCGAGTGCAGTATACAGTATTTTTGTGTTTTGTGAAAACTACATCACATGTTCACATCAAAGGTTCCAATCCACTCCAAGACTGCATTTAAAAAGGCTTCTTCAATATTTGGAGTTCTCAGTGTAGGACGTGCTCCTTCAAAATTGTTGTTTTTTAGCACTTCTGGTTTCATGAATCTGCCTGTGAATAGTAGAGTATGTTTGTGTATCAGGTATTTTGCGATTTGGGTACCGCTGTTGATATATCCGTCTAGCTTGAAGAGAATTCCCATCGGCAAGCCCGTGTATAAATATATGCGCGTTAACTTTGCTTTTATAAAATTCACCATATTTTTTGGTAATAATTATTTTTTATTTCTTATAATTACTTGTTGAAAAACTAGCTTGAAAAGAACTCTTAAAACTTATTATGGAACAACAAACAATTCGACAATTAAACATGTCTGTATGGCATAACAAATAAACAAAATTATCAGCCTACCAAATTTGGATTACTTAACCAAAATGCAGCAAAATATTTCTATATTTTAGACCAAAAAAATATTCCAAACGGTGCAAAATACGAAATATATGCGAGATACTAAAAAGTTTAAGAAAAGAACAAGGAAGTTTACTAAGTAAGAAAAAACAGTGTCGCTGTAAAAAAGTTTGGGGGCTTTAAAGGGATCATGACCCCTAAAAAAGTATCACCCTGTAGATTGTTGCAAAAATCAGTGAAACAATTTTGTAGAGATTGCAACAAGTAGTATGCATGTATAGCAAATTTTAATCAGTTATCTTTAAAAATGTATAAAATACAACAATACAACAAATTGAAAATTCAACACCCTGTATTTCACTAACGAGTCATTTTAGGACATATGTTAATAGAAAGTTTTAGTCTTGAAATGTTGTAAGAAATAACCTCCTGATGTTTTGGCATGTAATTGATTAACACCCTGTTGTATCATGCATAATCATCAGAGTGATGATGACTCATCACCAATAATTTTGGTATCTAGTTAACTAATAAACCCTGTATAACTCGCAAGTAGATCAGATTTAGTATTATCATTCAGATTGTGTTGAATATAAATTCTGATGAATAAAAAGCTGTGTCTTTACACAAAAACAATGTCTTACGAAAGATATAGCTGTAGGAACTGCAAAAACAATCAACAATATACTGATTATTTTTTGCATGACAATCATGTACTCTTTCTTCTCAGTTAGTATTCGGTAAGTCTCTTGGTGAGTGCGAGTGTAAAAAAATATTGGTGTTTTAAATGCAGTTTTAAATTTAATATATTTATTTTTGGTTTGTGCAGTTATGACCATCTTTTTCATTATATTTTGGTTGATTTTAATATAAAATGTGATGATGTGAATAGTTGGTAATTTTTACAAAGTGGAGACGAACTGCTATAGAGGAAGGGCACCAAAGGTAGCTTTTACTTTACTATTAAATTAATACAATAAAATTATTAATTTTCTTTTGTTTAATAGGTAGGTTCAGAACGAGATAAGGAATGGACCAAAGCAAATCAGGTTTAAGGTAAAATTTTTATTATGTACATAACTTTAGATTACATATGTATAGTATAGAGAATACATATTATAAAAGATGTAATCAAAAAACATCAGAATAAATTTGTGACATGGAAGATTCTGGGCCGCAAATAATGGCAATATAATCAAATTTCACCCTATTTAAAACTCTTCTTTAAAAAAATTTAAGAAATATAACTCTTCAAAGTAGAAAATGAAAACGTGTGTTTACTGCTACTCCTGAGTTTTCTTAGATTTCTTCTATAAATTTTAACAAAAGTTAGTAAAACACAAAAACAAATTTCTTTGCTTTATTCTTTCTTCAAGGATTTCACTGAACGGTTAAGAAGTTTCTCACTCATTTTTTGGTTTAAACATGGCTTAATATTTGGTTTTAGGACATTATCACTATTCTAACGACTTTATTAATATAAAATTTTATATGTTAATTTTTGTTATAATTAAAGTTTGTGATCTAACAGTTAAAGTTGTACGTATTTTCATTGTTAGAATGTTAGGTCACAGAAGTTAATTACAACAAAAATTAACAACGAAAAATGTTTGCTATTATAATCATTAGAACTCTAACAAAGTCCTAAAACGATTTTAAATATCTTACTATGTTTGGTTTTCTAAATATTCATAACGAACCAAATATAAATGCCAATTTCCCACTACAAATTATCAACTTTAAATTCACTTTTATAAAATAGTATATTACTTAATTTATTACTTAAGTCCTTTATAACAATTTTGTTATAAGTAGAGGAATTTTCTTTAAAAAATGGTGATTTAATTAGTAGTCCATCATTTAAATTAATTAACTGATATAATCCACTCTAACAAAATTCTTCTTGAAAAATTAAGCAAATAGAAAAACAAGTAAGAATAAAATGACTTATAATGTCCATTTTAAATAATTTATTTTAGTAACCTCAGAACGGTCACGTGACCCAGTTATTTTTTTTTATTTGAGAGAATCTGGTTAAAATATAAAAATATTGTATTAAAGCTATTGTTTCTTTGTACCAAATTTAAAGAAGATAAATAATACCTTTTTATAAATACTCAAGAGATATGGCAAGTAACTTATTTCTTTATTTTCAACTCTGAAGTCCTATAACTCTTTAAGAAAGGATTTTTTTTATAAAATTAATACTTGGGTTTGAAATTTTATTACGCCATTTATCACAAAAATAATTATTAAACAGATTTTAAAACGGAAAACAAATCAAATAGATAACTATGAGGCTAACTACTTGCCTATATCATTTTATAGCAAAATAAACTAATTCTATAAAATTTTAATAATTTACAACTTAAATAAAAACATGTCTATTATTTGAATAATCTACCTTACGTAATAAAGTTAGTACCTCAAATTGTATAGTGATATTGTACACATAAGAATATGATGTAAAACTAAATGAAAATTTGTCCTATCTCTTCTTATTTCAACTATTAGTTTGTAAAAATGGCAGAAAAAAATATACAGAATTGGTCACTAAGGTAAGACGGTCAATTATTAATCGATGGAGATCCAAAAAAAATGTTTTAAACAAAAATTATTGGGGGTTAAAGGGCTTTATTTTAAAATTATTTTAATTCATTTCATTCATTTTTAAATAGGTTTATTGTTAGTTAAAATATTTCAATTTTAGTAGTCTATGTTGATAGATACTTTGTATGAAACATTTTTTCAGACATTTCTAGAATATTCGAGTTTGTCTCAAAAACAAAAAAAAATGTATAATTTTTTAAAAATAACTGGATTATTTAATTTATTTCGTTCATATATCACTGTTTAAGTAAATTAGTAAATAACAATAAATCAGATCTGTTGTTTTCAATTATTTTTTTTACCATTTCAAGAAAAAAATCCGGATGTTGTTGAGATAGGGTAGATATCTCCGGAAATCGTTGAACAAAATATTAACAAGTAGGTAATTGAATGCAGAACCATTTTATATCAAAATATACTGAATATTCCACCTGAATTTTGTTGGTCCGAAAATAGGAACATTGGAAGAACAATAGAGGACACTCCTAAGAATTGAGTACACGTTAAAAAGGTTATTACATAGTTCTGACTAACAATCACAATAAATCAAATCTACGACCAGTGTAATTAGCTTGGGCAGTTTTACGTGGAACACCCAGTATATTTGAAAATGTAGTTATGAAGTAAATTATTTTGAGGATGATGAATATCTTATTCATCATCGAAACATCTTTTTTACTTTTTTACGGTTAAAGTAAGAGTTTTACAAATATTTAAAAAAAGTTTATACTTGATCGAAGTTTCTCTATAGGATTAAAAACTAATTTATTATAAAACGGTTTTCATTTATGAAAATATGTAAGTTAATTAACAATTTCATATACCTAGTATAATATATTATTTTGTACTTACATATTTTTAACTACTTTTTCGATGTAATGTATTTGCTACTCTGTGGTATTTGCCTGCGCTTTACGTTTGTTTTTATTTGTTTTTATTTGACTAATATATTAACGATATAGAAATTTTGATATTTTATTCTTAGAAATTTATACTTTAATATTAGCAGTAATAACGAGATATCTTTATATTCTGAGGGTGAAAATATGACAAAACATTATAATCTTGTGGACTGGATATTTATATTTTCCTTTTCGTTTAAATTACGAATTCTCTAAGCTCATTTGTGAACCAAAGTAGAAGTTCCTCGCAATTTTTATAATTTGACGTTCAGCTGTTGATATTTTAATCACAAAATGTGTAAATTGAGGCACAGAAATTGGAAATCTTATTCGTTAGATTTTGAAAATAGTAATAATAATAATAATAAGAATGGTATTTTTTTATTTTGATCACTGTTTACTAAAATTATTATAATGTCTTATTTTCATATTAAGCAATACCTTATAGATGGCTTTCTTGCTCAATACCTTCTTCAATTTAATATGCGTTTATCAGTGTCTACCAAAAAGTGCACATCATAAGGCAAATTTCTTGTTGGACTTATTGAAAAAAATTAATTATGGCACTTGGCTCTGCTCGAGTTGACTTGAAAGATGTGGCAATTAAAGCTTATCATGTCACTTTCTATTGCTGGTATATAAATATTATACAGGTCACAGTTCATAAACCTAAAACGTGTGACGTCACTGACAATAATTATCATAAAATTTTTAAAATACATTCATAAAATAGTTATCGTCAAAGTTTGACGGATTCTTTTTATTTAAAAATTTGCGATAAAATGGACTACTTTAAAGAAATGTTTTAAACATGGACGACAAAAATTACACATACGTATTTTATTAAAAAAATTAAACCTTTTAAATTATTTCATATTCCGTATATTTATAATGTCATTTTAAATATCGGATTCTAATTATATTCAATCCATTGCAGAACACTGGAGGAAGCTTAATAATAATAAAGTCGAAATGCAAGCGAATAAATTTCGTTAGTGTTCCCTTGTCTCAGCGTTACTCTAAGTAAATAACTAGATACGAAGAGGAAGTCTAATTCCCACGAGTTTAATTCCAGTGGGATCTAAATCTAACCATTCATCCCATATATCTTTCCGAACGAGTTTTATATAGACAAATAAAAAAAATCTATGAAACCCAAAAATCCCACGAGTTGTATTTCCCATGAAATCTAATTGCCACGAGATCTAAGACTCCCATTCAATTTTCCCTTAAGATCTAACGCATCACCTTGTATCTCTACTCGGCTTTCCGATTGCTTTTTCTGTACTATACTTAAATACATCGATTTAAAAATCCCACTGGGTCTAATTCCTACGAAATCTTAATTAAATGAGATCTGAATGAGACGTTGTCTTACATACTGCAATAATGCATTACATGTAAATCATTTGGAGATGTAAGGACAACTAAGGCAATTGACCCAACATGGTAAAAATAATGCGCGGCTACAACTGGAAAAAAATAAATCTATCTTTTTATGGTGATTGTATTTTCTTTATATAAACTTAAATTAATTTATCAGCAAAAGCATTTTATTTACATTAAATAATTTTAGATGTTAACATAATACTTTAGCTTTACGTTTTCTTAATTAAACATATAATATAGAAAATATGTAAATATTTTATCGATAAATTCATCATAAAATATGCTTACTACACAAAAAATAATAAACACTTTATTGAGTTGATATGACGTGAGGATTAGATATTAGGGAATTAGATCTCTTGGAATTTACAGTTTTAGATCTCGTTACGCTTTTAAATTAAGTCTATTCGGAAAGCCAAACACATATGCATGACTGATGAGTAAGCTGTTTCAAAGTAGATTCTGTGGGAATTAGATTTCGTGGGATTTAGATCTCATGGGTCTTTCTTCTCGAACTTTCACAATAATTTGAAATCAGTGTTTTTAGGTATACGTCCACGATAAAACACATTCGAAAAGCCGAACATATATACAGCGTGATGCATTGGAACTCGTGGGAAAATAATTTCAGTTTCAATGCATAGGTCTCGTGGGAATTAGACTTCTTGGGACACACACAGGTACCTTTCTGTCTCAGTCCGTCTCTCTAAAGTTATTAACAGAACATGTCTGTGTAGGAATGTACTTCAAAAATGTTTGAGACATTTTTTAATGTTTATAGTACTTTTTTGATATGTACAGGGTCATCAATCTAAAATGTCCTTTTTTGAAATAATTTGGTTATTTTTGAAGTGTGAAAGAAAACCTTCGTTAAGTAATTTTCTTTGCAGAATTAAAATTTTTCATCAAAAAACAATTGCTCACATCGTTTAAGAAATACGATACTTTACTTTGTTTTCCTAAAAAATGGAAGACTCCAGATTTTCTGATTTCAGAAATTCCAACATATGGAGTGTCATGTTATCTCACAGTTTTTGAGATATTTTGATTTTGGTATTAATATCGTTAATGATTTTGTTAAATGCGGTTGCCTTTGAAAAGCAAAGGAAGATCTAACTATGACAGATACTGATTTTTGAGGAACATTATTTTGAGGAGTAAACTGTAACTTTATTTCAGAAATGCAGCTATTTTGTTTTCAAAGACAACTAAGTTGATGATTTTGTTAAATCATTAACGATATTTTAATACCAAAATTCAAATATCAAAAATTGTTGAGATAACATGACATGTATGATATTTTAGTAACAAAGAAAATGAGAAAAAGCGAATAATTATACAGGATGTTCTATTTAAAAAAAAACAAGATAAGATGTCATATTTCTACAACGCAATGCGCAATTTGCTTTTGATTCAAAATTTGGATTGTGAACAAAATTAGTTAGTGACGATTTTTATATAATTATGAAAACTTCTCGAATGGCCAAGTTATTCCCAAAAAGGACATTTTCGCGTGATGACCCTATACAGACATTTATATCCTGTAAATGTATGAATATTATATTCGTAAATTGTTAAATTGCTATCCACTATCCACTCTGTATAAACGGATGGCATGCATGGGTCTAGTAATTATGCAATTGGTACTATATGGATGCCTATAAGGATGTATTGACAAGTTAAAAAAAATGTGTTAGCACTTGTTGCCAAAGAAACATTTGTCCCTTTTGTGTGAATTGCAATATTTTTCTGTACCCTTTCTTTTTTATATTAGTTATAACAATCATATTTTCTTAAATGTAACTTCACTTAAAACTCAAGCCGTCCTGGTAAATTCCTGCGGGCGCCTATGAGTATAAAGCTCAGTGGAAAATATAAAACTTTCCTGATTATTTTACTGAACGGAAAATCTTGTACGTGAACACTTATGAAAGGAGAATGCAAGTCAGCTCATTTACCTATATAATTAGAAAATACAGATTTCTGCAACATCCTTACAGCATTTTGTGCAATAAGATTTCTTTGAAGAGCACTTCTTATAAGAGCGGGACGTCGTTTCCCTGATAAGATAATATACTCTTGTAAAGAATATTGCTGATCAAGGCACTGTAAAGTGTGAGTCGATGCCCTTACTTAAATTTAAATATTTAACATTGGCGTGTTCTTGACAGACAGTGATTTAAAAAGATGCAAATTGTAAGTGATTTATGCAATAAAAAACCGTTAAACGAACTTATTAAATTTAGTTTTTTGAATTGGTTACAAGTTTGCGTGAAACAAAATGGAGTTACATTTCGTTAGCTTGGAAAGGAACGACATGGAATTTTTGTTTGTAATAATTTATTCGACTGATGAATTTAGAAAATTTTCTTCTTTCGGCAATAATTTTTTCTGCTTTAACTTATGTCCATAAGACAGTGCTTTCATCAGCCTGCTAGAATAAATTGGTTAATTGTTCTAAATTTTTTAAAGATGATAACCAAAAGCACACGTACAATTGCTTTGTTGTAAATAAAATGAATATCAGTATGCAAAACCGATATATACATTTATTTGTGCGAAAAGAAACTTGCAGTGCTTTTGCCTGTAATTACATCTACTTAATCTGCATATGATTTAAAATGGTATCATATTTTTCACTTTCCATTATCATGAATAGAAAAGGTTTAACCTCTTAACTGGCTCTGACAATATTTTCAGCAAAAGAGAAATATTTCGCTTATGACGAATACTGAATATTTTATAATCTCGTACGAGAGTGCATAATATGTATCCCCACTATTCAACGTTCAGTTTGATGTACAGGGTTCGCCCGATTTAAATCGTTTGATTTGAATCCATGATTTTAATCAAGTGATTTTTTTAATTTTAATCGATGCTTTAATCAAAAGAAAATTCTGAAAATAAAAATACTATTTATTACAAAACATAATTCAACTATTAGCATTCTTGATAAATAAGAAACATTTTAGTACAAAACAGGCAGTTTCTAAAACAATTAACATTGATTTTCATTATAAAATTTGTATAGGAACACTAATTGTCTTGCTTTCTCCATTCCTAATTTATTTCGTAAATTGGAGTGACGAGAATAAATGTAAAAAATACTCTTTCCACCGATGCTGATGAAGAGACAGCACATAAAAATTGCTTCTGTATGGGAAGAAGTTTCTCAATATTAGGGATGTTTTTTCTGAAACCCACCATATTACCTCTTCTGGAAACATAACTGCTGCAAAAGGTTCCATTTTTGCTTAAAGTTTTATAATGAGTGGTAGTAAACCATATTTTCATACATTTTTTTTGTATGGTATTTAACGCCTGATCTGTTTCTGTGGCAGTCAATTTAAATTTGGTTTTAGTTACATCCAAAATATAAACTACAAAATGGGTGGATGGGTGGTTGGGGGGATTGGTTGCGTCGGTGAGTGGGTGGTTGCGTGCGTGCGTGGGTGCGTGCGTGCGTGCGTGCGTGCGCGCACGTGTGTGTGTGTGTGTGGTGTGTGTGTGTGTATCTGCGATAACTCAAAAAATATTAACGGCAGTTAAGATTGTCAACAACATTTTAGGTGACACATTAAATTTGGTGAATGTACCACCAGAAGAGATTGAATGAAAGAAGAAAAAAGGTACAATTTCGGAAAAAAAAATATAATTTTTATTGCATTTCTGAACGAATTTCGACGAATTATAATGAAAAAACATAACTTTATGAAAAAAAGAGCTGTCTGTATGTCTGTAGTGTCGCGATAGCAAACAGTTTTTGAGCTTTCAAATTTGGTACACTTGTTCTAAAGGCCAAAGACAATGAAAAATTCGGTGATGAGCAAAATTGGCCAGCTGATAGGGGACCAAACTTTTTGTTTTTGACTAAAAAAAAAATATATTCTTGATGAAAGATTATGAATCATGTCTACTATATCAAGCGATTAAAATATATTTTCCAAGTACTTAAATAAAGCTGCTGTAAACTGAAATTTTGTACGCATTTGACCTCACCTCACATTGCTTCTTCCTCTGTATCCTCATTCTTCTCATCTTCTTCTTCATTTTGAGATGAACTACTATCCTCGTTCTAATTTATAATAAATTTATTTCCACTATTTATATGAAATTTGGCAATTTTTAAATAATTTTCCTCAATTGTAATTACTTTCCTACTTTTTTTCCCCAATTTTCCTTGTTAATTTTTGATGCTTCATTTTGAATTAACTCCACGACTTTTTTATCGAATTTCCGAAAAATATTTCCTTTTTTTAACGTTTTTCTTCAATTTACACCAAATTAATTCAATCGGGTTGAAAATACAGAAATATGGCGGTAATCTTAACACTTTGTGGCCATATCTCTCCGCTAAGTTATCTATAATATACTTCTCATAATTTTTCATTTGTAGGACTTTCAACAGTTATGCTTTATTATAATTTTCTTCATAATAGAGATCATGTTCCATTAAACAAATTTGTAAAAAAACATTTTAACACCAGCTTAGTAGAACTCTTGTTAGGAATTTTATACAGTTATCCCGAAAGGTACTTCGCATTGTCAAGAACAATAATAATATTCGGTTTTAATTGTGGAATTACCGTATTTTCAAACCGTTCCTCAAATATTTCTCCCTCCATGTTTCTGTAGTAATCCACGTTACAGTCATCCATGTTTTCCCGCACAGTTTCAATGCATTATCAACCCATCCATTAACTGATCCACAGTGTACTATAATCAACCGAGTCCCTTTATTAGGGGGCAATGAGATTGGTTGACATTTCCTAGATCCATCAGTTCATCCTTTTTTACGGTGTCATGAGTATCATACCAAGTTTCATCTAGATAATAAATTGGTCTATTTTCCGTTCTGAGTTCCTTTATTTCTTCTAGATATGAATTTCACCAATCCACTATTCGTCTACTTTCCATAATCACCATGCGTTTATTAATAGTTTGATATTTAAATCCAATTTTTCTCAGCCAAGTTCCTAAAGTTCTTTAGGTATATTTTAGATGATAATCTATTCCTTTTAATTTTCTGTCTACCACGTCAATGGTTGGGATTTAATTTTTTTGATACGCGTCGTAAACTAAAGTTCTTAAAAGTTTTGCTAACGATGGGTCCAGAGTTTTCGATTGACCGGCGTCGGATCTTTGTTTTCTTGAGAGGGCACCTTCCTTCACCAGTTTGTGTATTGTGGGATGGGGAACGTTAATCAGAGATGCTGTTTCAGCTAGTACATCGAAATCATACAAATTAGGGTCATTAACTCGTCGCTTCAAAAGATTATTATAAACATTAAGGCAAATTAGTTTCGCTTGCTCGTTTAAATGTAACCGATTTTTTCTTACTGAAAACACTAATGAACCTTGATTTTCTTTATCGTTGTCATCACTATCAATTTCATTTTCACAAACAAGCCAGCAAATAAACAGAAATTAAATATTTATTGTTTAACTTATAATATAATACTTACAATATATCAGCACTGCTATAATGATTCGGTAACAAAATTAAGTGCAGCTCTGAAGTATCACAGAATGTAACCTCGGTCGTGTGCCAGCAAAAACAACAATCATCGATTTCGCTTTAATGTAATCGGTGTAAAAGACGGAAGGTGTCATGAGTTATACATTTCTCGCCCACATATCGCGTCTTGCTCCCTTTACAATATAGGTTTCGCTGACTATACATAATTTAGTTTATAGTTCAGAATTCTGAAGATATAGGACCAAAATCCAGTGTAAGAAAATGGAAACCAACTAATGGAAATGAGGTCAACTTTCATTTAATTGTTAGTTTTGCAAGGAATTTTTGTAAAGCCGTCGTTAGCAGAGGTGAGAGTATTACAACATCTCTTTGCGCAAAGTTATGACAGCAAAAAATAGGGTTTATTACAGTTTGCGAACAACCATTTTAGGGACAATCACAAAGTACATAGAAAATTATTCAAAATCAAACCTGTACTATCTAAAAAATAAATTTAGTACTGTTCATGTGGGCTCGGCTAGGCTAGGCTGGAAACAATATATTACTTCCTAGATATTTGCTCTTTGTGAAAGTTCCTCCAGCTGCATGTATAATTTTATTATTTATACAGAAGCAGATATAAATTACGGAAATATACATAACGATTTACCTTTATCATCTTGTGTTGTATTAAAATTAGCAGTCTCCTAAATAACTGCTTATTATTTATATTTGGACCACTACTGCAGAAATCCAAAGTTAGTGGAAACATTATTGAGAAATACAACTGGTTGCATAGGAACTATGAGATTGAAACGATAATTCCAGACGAAACAAAAAATAAAAAACTGATGAAAGGTGACTATCGCCATGTTCAGAAGAAAACTGATGATTTTGAGGAAGGATAAAAAAGATATTGTGCGAAAGTTAAGAGTACTCCTACAAGGCCTCACAAAACAGAAAAAACCAACTTGTCTCATAGACAGAAACTTTCCTTCCATTATTTCTCTCACTACTAATAAAGAGAAACCCAGAAAAACCTGCGTCTTGTGCCATTAGAAGGGCATTAGAAAAAATAAAAGTGCTGGTGTTTACAGTGTCGAACTGGGCTTTGCCTAGACCCATGTTTTTGTAATTATCATACAACATAAGTTGATATCATGAAGTTATCATTTTATCATTAGAACCTTGATCTATTTGTATTTTTTTCTCAATAAAGTTCTTTTTGGTTAATAACATATTGTTTTAATGAATTACCTTGAAAGGATTTCAAATGTAGAGCAGAGGCAAGAAAATGTTGTTAACTCAAAATTCAAAGTAGAAACTCACGTAAGCACACAATCATTACCGTCAAAAATACCATCTGCCACAGCTGGGAATCGAACACTGGAGCACCCTTACACTTGCCACATAAACACGTTCTAGCCAGCTATGCTACAATGTCCGGTATCGCAACTACTATACTCGGTATCACAATAATTTAGGCAATTATTTTCATTTATTAAAAAACCAGTTACGAAAACCTGAAACACTCTTTATGAATTAATGAATTATATTTTTCTTTATTTTTGATAGTTTTATAATTTCACATTTTTCACAAGACACTTTACCTTTAAAATCCTGCAAATGCCTTCCTGTCCTACAAGATCAATGAACTAGGCTATTAGAGATCTGGAGCTCTGCAATTTTCTCAAGTACATAGCTTCAAGTATCACTTGACTTGAATATGTTCGCTTTTATTGCTCCCTATTTTTCATTTATCTTTAATGAAAATGGTGTTAATTATAAAACTACAAGATCTTCTTTCAGCACGTCTATTGTTTATTGTCAACTCATCATTTCTTAGTCCGGTACATTATATAATGAAAGATTAAAGACGACGTAAGTAGGTACTTAATAATATCCTTTGTGTCCCATTTTCGTGCATAAAGTAATTAAAATAATCTATAAAATGACATACTGTAAAATTAAATTTTCTTAATGGCATGTATTCAAGAAATAAATTCTTTGTGGGTTGTTCGTGAGGAGTATTAAGGAGACTATATTAGTTGGCGTGTTTATTATATGCCACAAAAACTGGTATTCACAGCAACAAGGGTGTAGAGCTTCCAATTAATACTTCATTATGTCAGTTAAATTCCTTAATAATATTTTGCTGAAAAATGTAATTGTAATCCTGATATTTAATAGTTTTATTCAAACAGTAGTCAGAACAGTAAGCTTGCTCTGTAACTTTTGGTAACAGTTGACATAAAATAATAGTGGCTGTCGTTATGATAGGGTAATTCCTATTGACTATTATCAGGCAACGACAACGATTGTTAAATATTAACCGTTGCTGAAAAGTTATAGACTAGACCCGCTGGCTTATTTGAAACTGGCGCAAATAGTACTATATGTAATGCCGTAAAAATTAGTGTTAAAAGCCACAGCGTATAATCAGTATTTTTTTTTTGGCATTAGGACTTAGTCCATACAGTCAGATGCGCTTATATTAACTAAAAGGTAAACTAATGCTAACATGAAAAATACACTGGAAAAATACAGGGACACTCTCTTCTCGCCTAGGGGCCTCTCAAGGCATTTTGTTTTTTAATAAAGACATCACAGGTGCGGCCACGGGTAGATTAGGAAAATAAACAAAGGTAACGCAAAGGAGCAAATCTACACCTAAATTCTAACGTCGCTTCTTTGGATAAATAAAATTAAACAGTTCAAAATTTCGATTTTGTTAAGATGCAACAAGGTCAGTAAGTTGAACGGTGTTGGGATATTTATTTCTAGTAATTTATTGTATAGTTCATTACTTTCGTTGATGTGTTTACTACAGTTAAAGAAAATATGGTCTAAGTCACCCTCAGTATTACATGTGTCACATAAATTCGATGTGACAAGTCCCAGTTTATAAAGGTGTGTAGGATACCAGCCGTGTCCAAATTTTATCCTGCTGATGATAGTTATATATTTTCTAGGCAAGTTGAAGTTATCATGCCATAATTCGTTAGGGATTTCGGGATTTACTTTACAATACCTCGTGGAGTTCGTAAAAACGAATTCTTGCCACAAGTTGGACCACTTTCTTTTGGCTTCACGTTTATAGATATTTACACAGTAAAATTAAATAAAACTATTTTTTATCTAGACTGACCGATTGCTTCATACATTATATGCCATCTTCAGAATCTACAACAGAAAATTTGAGTTTGACAATTCGTTCCATATTAGAAGGCAAAAATAAGGTCGCAAACCTCGTAGTATTAACACCATACAACCGTTGCTTCAATTTCACATAAATATAATCTGAATGTTATTTGAAGCATTCTCTCAATGTCTCCTATTCCTTCTTCTTCTTCTTGGGACATGAACGTCTACATTTTTCTATAAATTATTATTTTTTTCATTTCTTAAGTGCTTACACAAAATAATTTCAATAACAACTTTTCAGTACTTTGATGTTTAAATAATTTTTTCAATTAGGTACATCAAAAAAGGAAAATTTTTTTGACGAAAATTTGAGGAAATAATTTTGCAAATCGGATTTCTAACTTTTAATTTTAGAGCGTTGGTAATGCAATATTTTCATCTGTGATGCGTTGTTATTGGTTACTACTACAGATTTAAAGAACTAGAAGTGAAAAACATTGCTCTTAACATTAAACAAGGATGCAAAAATCGGCAGTGTCATGCGTATTATAACATGTATTTTTGACAGCAAACATAAACAATCGTTTCAGTGAATTCTGTGTTAGTATGAGAATCAGTTTCATATTAGTGTGGATTTTATTTTCAAGTTTAATCAGATTTTTTAGTAATCCCTTTTTTATTGATATTGTGAATTATTTTAAGTGTTATTGTTAGACTGTTGTACAACTTTTTCATAACCATAAGTAAAAGGAATGCATTACCACGGAAATTTAAACACATTTCTTTAAATAATTATGCACTGCGCAAACTCACTGCTGAGTTTAACGCCATTTCCGACCTTCAAGAAGACGGACTTCCAACATGCTATTCCTCAACTGTTTGCACATTGTTTTGCAGCACCCTTTTACTACATATTAACAGTGGGGGAGTACTCTGAATAGCACTTAAAACACTCATAGTAACATTAATGATTTTGTGCTCCATAAGATCTAGAACTTCGTCAACACAAATCTACATGTATTGGTTTTTCGCGTCCTTTGTGATATTATCCATAACATTGTTATATAATACAGGAAGATGTTGTTTGTGCATGAGGGTAGTGGCCATGCGGGCATGTATGTACTTTTCACCAACGTTTTTTATTTCAGGACGCCCTAAGAGTTCCCACGATAAATATCGTGAACAGATCAATATGCATAAATGATAAAGAAATGTACAATACGCAGGTTGTCCTGATACTTTTGACTTAAGAAGTCGCTAATTTAATGAAATATTCATTTTCTGCACTGCAGATCCATCGACCCGAAAGTCAACAAACAGAATAACAATTTTCTGTAGTTCAACTGTTGACAAACATGAACAAAAATGAGACAGTTGTTATTATTTATTTTTATTCTAGCACCTTCTACACACTGCGACGTTTACAGTTAAAATAAATAGTGAATAAACACGGTCTAGATCTCGCCGTGCATGCTTACCCATTGACATTCAGACAGGCCTATTGGGAAACCGGTCTGGTAAATTGTTCGGTGTGTAGTAATGAGTCAAAATGACATAAACTCTATTGGACTGTTTTAGGTGGTGAAATAACAATTTTGTTCATATTTTTAAAAACTATATCTACTTCATTGACAATGTTTGCACTATAGGAAAGTTACAAATAATTTAGTAATTTTTATGTACTTTATTAAACTCATTAGGTATCTCTGACCAACCAGGCTTTGACATCATCTGGGGCTCTAACTTCCTAGTTTTTACTAAAATGGAAACAGTAAATAATTTTCTTGGTAAAACATATCAAACTTACCAGATTTGTTCATTAGAATTGAAGCTATTCGTACAAAAGGATATTCGAAACATAATGTGAAAGGTATTCCCAATACTGTCATGAATACTATATCAGAACAGGCCATGTATATCTAAAACATATTTGTTAAAGTTCTAATTTTAAGCAACATGTTTTAAAAATGAAATTAAGGTGGTAAGCAAAAACAGAGTAAAGAGCTCTCAAGTACCCCCATGCTACTTTGGGTATTTTCTTCTGTGAGTGCTGCCATCGGACTGTTATTTAAATAATGGTTATAAAAGACTTGCACCTCGATATATATGTATTTCTAAGATTTTGAAGTGATTTTGGCTCCACAACTCGGCGAATAGCTAAATTATAGTTCTTCATCTGCATATTGTCATTATTTCAAATTTCTCAATTCTGGGTCTTTATTTTCGATCGTACTAGCATATGAAAATATGAGGGAGCATACTGAATACTGTATAATGTACTTTCCAATCGTTTGTAGGTGTTTATGTCTATGAGATCCGATTATTTAAGCTATGCTATGCAGACGAGCACAAATAATTCCAAAACACGTGCTAAATTGTTTTTTCTGTATTGTGGTACATGGCACTAATCACTGATTTGATTTACATATTCTTGAATCTCGCTATTTCTCACTTTGTTGCATCTTGTATGTATAAAATATGATGAAGATAAGTAAATAGTATCCAATACTTCATGCAAGGGTACCTTTTCTTTAGAAAGTGTTTCCTGACCTATATTTATGGCAATCTTTTTCTCTCTTTTATGTTGTTTTGGTGAATGATATCATCTTCTGTACGTATTTTATTCTTACTTTGCATATTTTAGGGTTGAAAACGTACACAGAAATACTGTAAGACTAATTTTCGAAACTATAAATGCAAGTAAATAAGGAAATCATGGTGAATAATTTTTTTATGACATACACCCTGTATATCTTATAAATACATAGGAAGATTATAAAGCGGAAAGTACATTCCCTCTGTTTTAAATAGAATATATCTTCCTTGCAAATGCAAATTAGCAACGCAAGCGGACTTTTATTTTTATCTCTCTGGAAAAATAAATGTTTAAACTGGAATAGAAAACTTACCAAAAGAAAAGTTAAAGAGGGAAAATACTTCTCGAACTACTTAGAATATACGAACAAATTTTATGTGTCCTACGTGGAATTTAATCAATATGAAGTATTTTATGTGCCTTACAAAGTTACGTCTATTATTCGTTTTATTTGGCATCATAAAACTCCGTACAATATATAAATACAATAAATGTTCGTTCGGATAATCTTTTATTCAGATGTTTACACACATTTAAAAAACAAATGTACAAAAATTTAATAGCGATAATAAAATTGCTGCATCTACTCTATTACAATTTACTAACATTTTATTATGAGCTCCTTATTGAATGTCTAATAGTAAACTGTTAAGTTTAAATTAATCGTGTTATAGTGAGGGGGAGACAGATTGGGCAACGACTTTTCTTCTGAGTCACTTCAAAATCGTATTCATCATTGCATTTGATATCACTTTCTTCATCTTTATCTTCACTATTTATCAGTTGACTCTCATCACGGACAATATAGAGGTAGTAGTATATCTGATGTCACCAAAGTGACTTAGCTCTTTCTAACCAATCGTGATGGTCCCATTTTCTATTGCTTGGTCGAGCAACCGCCATACATATATGGCAATTACTTTGCCTAATATGCTCTATTAGGCATGCCTTCGAAGGTAAAGTGAACTCGAGTTTGTTGCTGACAAAGACAAATCTTTGCCAAGATATTTTAATGTTTTAATGAGAACGCCAAGGTTGTTTATATTACAATTTTTATTAATCCATATGGATAGATAGATAGATAGATATAGATATTTATTTGACCATTTCACATATTTACATACATTTATGGCATGTTAAATATCACACGTATACAGTGTTAATTTTAGATTTAAAAAGTTAATCAAACAATACATACAATATAAAAAAAGTAAAGATAAAATAAAATGTAAATATTATACGTACAAGAACAAAAAATGGATAATAAATAACCAAATATAAAACGAAAATGTGGTACAAAAAGCATACCAGTATACAAGCAACATATATATCGATCACATTTTCTATTTACGGTATGCAATATGCATCATCAACAATAATATACAAATATGTTCACTGATCCATCAACATGCACAATCTACGAGATACATACATACATAGACTATACCAAATCACTATATCCATATTAAAATAATCATTCACAGAATAAAAACACTATTTTAATAAAAAGGATTTAATTTTTATTTTGAACTGTCCACTAGCCAGTATTTTTCAAGCATTCGGTAATTTATTGTATAAATTTAGATCCAAAGAGGTGTTCTTGGACTTTAACAACCTGTATCTAGAATTATATAGGTTGTATTTGCGTCTAGTGTTGTGTGCGTGAATATCCGAGTGTGTCTGCAGTTGACTTCTTTTGTCATGAATTTCTAATAAGCTATTATTGTAGATGTACGGGTTTGGTAGTGACATTATTTTCAAGTTAATAATGGTTTACAGTGTTCAATATAAGAAGCACCTGAAAGTATTCCTATAATTTTCTTCTGTGACATGAAAACTCTATGCGAGTAACTAGAGTTGCCCCCAAATAGTTACCCCGTAACTCATGGGTGAATGGAACAGGGCAAAATAAACTGATAATAGAGTACCTTCATTTACTATCTTACTTAGTCTTCGTATAACAAATATTGTGCTCGATAACTTCTTACATAGTTGGTCTACATGCACATCCCATTTCAAACCATCGTCGATAATTATGCCCAATAACTTTACACTATTTCCTCTAGCAGAAACAGAGCCGACTGTCAAACTTTGGATTTTGTTCTTGTCAACTTTAATTTATTCGTTGACAACCACAGTTCTGATTTTTCTATTGCAGAATGTTCCAGATTTCTTAGCTCTCCTGTATCCTTCGAGGAGTTATTCAGAGTTAAGTCATCGGCAAACAATGTGTTTTCATTGTGTTTAAAAATGTAGGCAAGTCGTTTATATATATATAATAAAGAAAATAGGGCCCAATACGGATCCTTGAGGAACACCATGTTTAATAATCTTTACATCTGATTTAACATTGTCAATCGTAACGCATTGTTTCCTATATTTGAGGCAGGATTTAAAAATATAGACACGAGTCCTTTAGTAAAACTAGTAGTTGATCGCCAATGCCTCTAGATATTTTGAGGATTTGGGAGATAACAGAATGAACAAGTATTTCTTTCCTTTGAAAAACGCTTATCACATAGCAACGAATAAATGCCTGTAAACATAATACTGTTGACCATTTCTCTGTTGCATTTTTTTTTGTTTTTAATCTTTGTAGCTATTTTAGGTGCATATTATATAGTTTTTTTGATAATTATCCCAAATGAGCTTATCTGTTAAGTTAATTAACACATTAATTCGATTTATAATAACTAATAATGAAAAGAAAATCAAGGCCAAGTTTATGAAAAAAGATCTGAACAATTTAGCTCATTTGAAGTAACCTCTAAAATCAAGAAAGCTAGGCAAAAACTTTCTGATATCGAAACGATCTTCATAAAATTATCTTTGTTTCTGCTTATACAGATTATTTCGAAACGACTTAGGTTTCCTGAGAAATACAGAGAAAATATTAATATGTAAGCTATGTTATTAAAAAGCGAAATGAGTAATTATTCATTTCTCAGGTGTCCTGAGAAATCCAGAGAAAATGTTAATATGTAAGCTATGTCATTAAAAAGTGAAATGTACAATTATTCATTTCACATTTTAATAACAGCTTACATGTTAACATGTTCTCTATCTTTCTCAGGAAACTTAAGTCGTTTCAAAATAATCTGTATAAGCAGAAACAAAGATAATTGTATGAAGATCATTTCAACATGAGAAAGTTTTTCGTAGCTTTCTTGATTTTAGAGGTTACTTCAAATGAGCTAAATTTTTCAGATTTTTTTTCACAAACTTGGCTTTCATTTTCTTTTTTATTATTAGCTGTTAAAAATCGAAGTAATGTGTTTAATAGAATTTATTCATATAAATTATTATAATATCATTAAGTATGTGGACTTTCATTGCATTTATCCATAGAAATCATAATATAGTTAGGAGTGTGGAATTCTCACGCATTTCGTTTCATTTTTATGGTAAGTACCTTCTCCAAGAGATAAAAGTAGCATATCAAAACTTTATATATAGGTATTCTTTGTTGATTTTTGCAATTACTCATACAACCTTTATTTCTATTTCGAAAGGCATATTATAATGCACTTGAAAATAATGGCAAATATCAATTACATAACCATAAATATTTTATTTAAAGATATGAAATTTAAAAAAAGTCTGTTAAATTTTATCGCCTGGGCTCTAGTAAACATATCTACTAAGATGACAAAGCGGCTGAAGAGGTTAAAATGAAATATCTTTTTTATAGAGTTTTGTTCCTTTACAAATGACAACTTCAGTAGCATCAAGAAGTAAACAAAGTTTTTTCCGTATTTCGGAAACTAAAAGATTTGTGTTCTGTCAGCGAATTTTTTGTAAGGAATTACTCATTTTTCTTTATTTATGGGAAACCTTTTTCTTTCAAGTATAACGTATTTAAAGAGCATGTTTTTTATTCAAGTAGAGCTTTAATAACTTATATACTTGACACTTGAAATAAACTATTTCATGAATATGTGAGTGTGTATAGACAAAATCTACTCATCAGTCCAAGATGAGTTAAATCTCAATAATCATGCAAACATGAAGACCGAGGCCCAGACTTTTTAGGAATTAGTTCAGTCGGAAAGAATTAATTAAAATTAATAATTAATTATAAATCTACTATCAGTTAACATACAGACACTGTTTATAAATTTAACCGTTCGTTAAAAATACATGATTTGCTTTCACTACTTAATCCAAACAGATTAATCTATAAATGTTCAAAATCATTCCGATTTTTGTATAATCATGATATGGACGGATCTTAAGCAAGCCCTCCAAGCTTCTGCAAGTTTTGTGTGCATCCAAATGATGTTCAATTTTATATGAGTTGTAAACTTAAAAAGTGTAGCTACTAAAATTAATAAGGATTTAGGCAGTGTTAATATTTGTCCAGCGATAACTGTTTCACTCCTAACGCAGCCAAATACATTGTACAATTTGTAGCTTCAAGGGCGTAAAAAACTTAACTGAGCACAATATAAAGTTAAATATAAATTTAATACAAAAAACTAAAAAAGTAAAGAACTTGGGACTGTCTCTTGAGAAGACAGTAACTTTTGATGACCATGTTAGTGCAACGTGTAAGAAAATTTACTGCTCGCTAAAACAGCTATCGTTTCTTAGAAATGGTTTAAATACATAGTAAAACTAAACGTAATCACATATTCTTGTAAAAAGTCATCGGACCATATAAATTATGCAGACATCTTAACGATAAAAACTGGTTTCGCGTACCAAAAATACAAAATAATTTTATTAGTTTCGTACTTTTGCTGAGGACCCGTTTATATACAGAGGTCCTTTAAGGACATGCTTCTAAAGTGAGATAAAAATAAATAATTTGATTTAGGAAATAATTTTTGTTTCTTGAAAAAAGAATGCTTCAACTAGTATTCTATGCTATTCTATTCTATTCTTGCCCCTCATCCCCAGATCCCGGATTCAATGCCCAGCCAAGGATCTGGCATTTTTTCGGAAGCAGAAATTAATCCCAGCATACTTGAAATTTAGGTATTTGTCCATCGTCTCCAAACATGCATCTCTCTCCAATAAGGTTTCTTTAGAGATGCTGGGGATTGTAGTACCTATGGTGCATTTAGAAACGGGGATGAAATCTTAGTTACTATACTGCTTATCAAGAGCATCCCGCAAATGTTCAGGTCTGGACTGCATGCTGGCCAATCGAGTACCTCGGTTGCAACCATAAATAAATTTCGTCGTAATATATATGAGCGGCCATCGGAGCTCCATAAACAAAGTTTGATTTGTCTATAAACAAGACTCGTTACCAATCATTCAAATTTCAATCAATATGCTCACAGTTTTCCATCCACTTCGAAAGCCGGAGATGCGAGCAGGTCTGCTCATCCAGAATATCTCATCGACCTGGTTTTGCCCGGTTTTTAACCCAGACAGTTTCGATGGAAGCACGCCTCACTATCCTTTACTCCACCGAGCCGATAGGAAAACATCTGTTAGTGTCAGAAAGATTGATGTTATATATAAAAAGAATAGTTCATTTGACTTGAGTACATTATATTAATTCAAAGCAGAAATTTCAATGATTCTTCTTCTTAATTTGTAATCCTTAGACTTTTTGTGAGACTTAGTTCCACATTGATCTAATTTTTTTTATAAAGCTACTTGCTAATTCTTTCATCTATGAATTAAAAAGTTTTATATATTATATAACTCACCGTTATAAAATCTGAAAAATATTGTGGACTTTTGCGTGAAGCCTGCATTGCTGACTGAAAAACATAGTGCGTCAAATAAACACTGTATGCGATTCTGCCCAATATTTTAAATGCTGGATGAGATAATATCAAATTAACCACACCTACAAAATATTGAATAATTAAATGTTTCACAAAATATAATGCATCGTTCACAAAGTATAATAATACATCATTCAGATAGATTCATGTATTACAAATAATAAGAAAATTAATTTGTTTCATGATTTTGTTACACACTGTTAAATTACTTTTTCATAAGAGCCATTTACACCAAGGTTGTTTAACACTGGCAATATTTCAAAATATGTTCCATGTATTTCCTGTCTTTTCTGGAGAAAATACACAACCAAACAATTATGAATTGTAAATGTTTATTCCAGGAACCAAAAGAAAATTAAGGTTCGTATGACAGGATGACTAGTATGACCAGAGCAGTCAGACGCATAAGGAAGGACTCATATATTGGTCTACCGGCCTAGTCAGCATTGTAAATTGTGAGATGATCAATCATAATTTCAATGTATTATTCGTCAGCCTGACTGAAAGATATTTAGTAAAAATCTTTTACTAGTGATCAGTCGCAATCAAAGCTTAAAGTGCTCCTTTTTATGATACATGTCGTAAATCATCAAGAAGTATATAGTCTGTTACGAAAGTAATAGTTATGAGTAACAACTTTATTTACTTTTCAATTAAATAAAAGGATTCTGATTTTGTTTGTACCTGTAGGTATGTATATAAATCTCACCTCTCTATACCGGGTGTAACAGGATCATGGTACATCCCCATTTTATCCTTTAGTTTTGAAGATAATTGATTGAAATTTGGGATATACTATATACATAATAACCGGCACTTTTTGACATCCAAGTGATTTCTTTTTCACTTCCGGTTTCGCCAGAAGTGACACTTTCGATTTTTAAATGGAACACCCTGTATATTATTGCATTTTTGAATTCTGCATAATTTTCTGAATCCAACTATACCAAATAAGTGACATTTCAAACGTCAATATTTTTTTATAATGTAATTTTTAGTTTTCCATTTAAGAGTGCCATGACGGTTCCGATTTATTCTAAATGACCCGTATAATGCTAGAAAAATCGAAAACCCGTCAAAAATACTAAATTATGTGGTTTATGAGCAAATAAAATTCATCAAAATGGTTTTTGGGGAAAAACTCGATTATTTTAAATGGAACCATATTGGTACCGTGGTACCATTTGTTAGTACTATTAATAAGGAATTTATTCATATGTCGTATTAATATGTGCGATAAATACAAACAAAATTACAGCTAAAAGAAAATAAGAAAATACAATTCTGTTCTAATTAAATGTTAAGAAGTAACTAACTAAGGTGGCTTTAAAACAATGAAATATTTAGCTTGTCAAACATTTTGATATTATTATATTATCGGAATGCTGGAAATTATATGATACTAGTATATATAATTTGATGGGTTATGATTTACTATATAATAAAGGTTGCCTTAATCAAAATGATGGGATTATTGTATATGTAAAATCTACCTTTATTTATACACATTTAGTTGTTGATATAGGGGATGTAAAAGCCATTAAGTTAAATATATCCTTGGATGGGAAAAAAATCGCTATAACTTCTATTTATAAATCACCAACTATATGCCAAAAAAGGTTTTCGATGGAAATATTAAATTATTTGCAAAATGTAGGGAAAAGTGATATACATGTCATAGCGGGTGATGTAAACATTAACATATTATCTCCAAATGAAATTTCACAGGAGTACTTAAATATATTAAATGCTCAACAATTTATTTCTTATATAAATAAGCCAACACGAATAAAGGGTAACTCGCAATCATGCATTGATCACTTTTTTATTAAATCTAGCATAAACGAACAAAATATTTCGTCGATTATTTATGAGACAGACATTACAGATCACTTTCCTATCATGCTATTTATAAATTTAGAAAGAAAAATATCGCATAGGGCAGAAAGTAACCAATGCAAACAATATATTAATTACAATAACCTAAAGAGAGACCTACAAGCAGAGAATTGGGAGGATTTATATAATAACAATAATATAGATAATATGACAAGTATATTCCTAGGAAAACTCAAAAATAGTATAATAAATAACAGTAACCAAATTAAAATAAAAACTAAAAATGTAAGAAAGTCGGAATGGATAACGCCTGGTATAATTCAATCTGTAAACAAAATATTAGAACTCGAATATAAAACATACAAAAACAAGTTGACTCAGATAATAAAGAAAGGTAAAAAACAGTATTTTAATTCTTTAATTAATAAAAATAAAAACTCTTCACAAAATATATGGAACGTCATCAATAAATTACAAAATAAAGGAAATGTAGAGAATGAAGTTAAAGAGATAAAATGTCGTAATGGAATTACGACAAATAAACTAGATATTGCAAATAAATTTAATCTTCATTATAGTACTTTGGGTGAAACACATGCAAATAAAATTGTGATGCCAACAAATTATAGTAACGAGAGCACAGTATTAGAAAATTCGATGTATCTGTTCCCAACAAATTCAACTGAAATAATAGCTATTATTAAACAATTAAAAAATAAAAAAGCACCAGGTTATGATAGCATAAAAGCGGAAACTTTAAAAGAAATCTCAAGTGAAATATCTAATCCTTTGGCATTCCTATTCAATAAATGCATGAAAGCAGGTTACTTTCCAAAAGATCTTAAAGTTGGTGTGGTTAAACCCATATATAAATCCGGAGATAGAACTGAACTTATTAACTATAGACCAATCTCTCTAATCACTAACGTAGTTAAAATATTCGAGAAAATTTTGAAACATAGAAAAAAAATATAAAATAGTATCAGATAGACAGTTCGGCTTTATGGAAGGAAGATCCACTGAAGATGCTATTTCTTATGTAACATCAAGAATTTATAAAGCTCTCGACGAAAGTCAACCATGTTTAGGCATATATATTGACTTAGCGAAAGCCTTCGATACTGTGTCTCACAAAAAGTTACTAACTAAACTGAAAGACTATGGTATTCGAGGAAATGTTCTAAATTTATTTGAGAGTTATTTGACAGACAGGATACAATATGTAAAAATAGATGAATTTATAAGCACACCCAAATCTGTCAAATACGGTGTTCCGCAAGGAACAGTCCTAGGACCTGTACTGTTCACTTTATACATCAACCAGTTACTATCCCTCAAAGTTGCGGGCACAATCGTAAGTTTCGCGGACGATACTGTCATATTGTATAAAGCAGATACATGGCAGAACTTAAAAAAAATTGCAGAAAATGATTTTAAAAACAAAAAAATGGTTTGATTATAACTTGCTTACGATAAACTATTCTAAAACTAATTACTTGCCATTTACTAATTATTACAATCACTTACCAAAGTTAGGTCCACTTAATATTGATGCAAATATAGAAATACCAGAAGTTACCTCAGTGAAATATTTAGGAATCATAATCGATCGACATTTGAGATGGGATTTACAAGTAAATAATTTGACAAGAAAACTAAGAGGTCTGATATCTAGATTTAAATATCTGAAAAATTACCTAGACGTTAGTCACCTAAAAATCATTTATTTTGCATTGGTTCAATCTTTACTGTCTTATGGTATTATTAGATGGGGAGGGGTAAGCGAATCTTATTTAAAACAATTAAATACGGTCCAAAAATGGATACTTAGAATTATATTTAATAAAGATATAACTTACCCCAGCACCTTACTGTATGAAGAGTGTCAGGTACTTGACGCACGGCAATTGTTTTATTTAAAAATCTCTCTCAAAACCTTTAGAAACAGAACTAATATAAAACAAATTGAACATAATTATGAAACCAGAGCAAAACAATATAGTTGTCAAATACCTCGAAGTATAAAAACTATTGGCCAAAAATCATATACCTACTAGGAAAGTCGAATATATAACAGCTTGCCCCTGGATCTTAAAAATATAAATAAATATTCAATTTTCAAAAAAAAAAAATGAAAAGGTGGTTACTAGAGTCGCCCAAGACATTCATTTATAATATTATAAATCAAAATATACTTGTATAATTAAAATAATCATAGATAAGCAAAATTAATTAAATTAACAAAACATATAATTTTATAATACATTGCAACGCAGTTAAAATATACATATTCACTTTTCCCTTGAGTATTATATACCCAAGGGTATGCACAGACAAGTAAAATAGTTTACTTTTTGTGTTTCTCTTAGTTTATTTATTATTTATTAGAGACTAGGTTTCTTAAAAAATTATTTGTACACTTAAATGAGAATGTAAAACTTTAGTTTTTAGTCCTACTTTGTTTTGTACAAGCCCACTTTATTTTATTTTTTATTTATTTTTTTTATTTTATTTGGTACACTATCCAACAGGTCCTCAGACCCAATTACAGAATAGGAATACTAGGTTACAACAAAAAAAAAAAAAGAGAATACAATAGGGACTTAGCTAAGGTACTTAAACATCATACAGAATACAAAAGGGAATACAAAGTTAATATGGATAAAAGAAAACAAAACAACAAAAAAAATAGAATCTACAAAAGTAGTAAGTATCAGTATAGTATAAATAATTAATTACACATAATATACGAATAAATAATACAAAACATTGTATGTCTTGAAATTCTTCCGGAAGAAGTTCCGTATCAGGGGTTGTACATGCATGATTTTATTGAGGCAACGTTGCAGTTGAATTCGTCGACGCGATCATGTATGTTATTGTATATGTTACACATGACTTGTAATGGAGAGAAATTTTTTGAGTTTGTTCTTGGATTTGCTAAAATAAATAATTGTGTTTGACGCGAAGCTACTCGGTGGGCATGAAACGGGAGCATGTTAAGAATATGGGAGCTGTTTATCACATTGTGTATCAATTTGTAAAGAAAAACCAAGTAAGAGACTTTGCGTCGATCTTCTAACGATCTATATGGTAAATAAACTTATTATTATTATTATTATTTGTTGGTTTACCGGTGTTTTTATTGTGTCTTTAAAAATTGTTTAAAATTCTTATTAATTGTGTTCAAAATGCCGCAAATTTATACAAGAGATAAAAAAAGTGGACATGTTAATTATTTGTGGGGAATGTAGAAAAAATCTTGTTGCGGCTAGAGACCTTTATGCCCAACGATATCCTGATAGACAAAATCTAGCGAGAAATTATTTTAATCGTCTTGAAAATCAATTCCGAAGTGAGCCCAATAATAATTCCGAAGAAAATTTCATTTTTTACGAAGGGACGGAAATTTATGTTTTGGCTCGAGTAGAAGTTGATAAAACTGTTTCTTTAATACAAATTGGGTTTGAATTGGAAATCAGTAACCAAACAGTAAGCCGAATTTTGCACAAATACCACTATAAATCTTTTAAATACCAATTTCACCAGCACTTGTACGAAAATGATTAGGAAAGTAGGATGGAATATTGCAATTAGATTTAGCAGAATAACGTGCAGCCAAACAATGATTTTTTTGGGAATGATATTATTTTCGGACGAGTGTAGGTTTACAAATTTGGAATTATTTAACCGACAAAATACAAAATATTGTTCACAAGAAAATCAAAATTTATTACGGGAGGGTAACTTTGAAGTGCGGTTCAGTTTCAATATTTGGCTTGGAATAATCGGTAGTAGAATCATTGGTCCAACAATATTTGAAGGACTCCTGACTGGTGCCAGAGACTTGCGATTTCTGCAAAATGAAACTGAGGACAGTTTAGCTGAATTACCTTTCCATTTACGACAGGGAATGTATTTCCAACAAGATGGCGCTCCTCCTCATAATGCAAGGATGGTAATTGATTACCTTCAACGGAGATTTGGAGAAAACGTAATTTCGACGAATGGTCCTGTGAGGTGGCCTCCATTGTCACCTGACTTAACACCTCTTGATTTCTTTATTTGGGGTAATTTAAAAAATATTGTCTACGCAACCGCCGGCGCCGTTACAACCCGTGAAATCCTGGAGCTACGAGTAAGACGCGCAATTAATAATATAACGGCCCAGCAATTGGCGAACGTTCTTCGAGAAACAGCTATGCGAGTTCAGAAGTACATTGACGTCAATGGA
Organism: Rhamnusium bicolor; assembly: GCA_029963845.1. NCBI lineage: Eukaryota > Metazoa > Arthropoda > Insecta > Coleoptera > Cerambycidae > Rhamnusium > Rhamnusium bicolor. The sequence continues at coordinate 120,097 of JANEYF010000177.1, read as the reverse complement.
CAGCATTGTGAACAACAGTTGTAATGTTTTGTGTTCATTTTCTGTATTCCAAAGCCACCGTATGTATAACAAGGTAATTCGAACAAAATTGTATTTTCTTATTTTCTTTTAGCTGTAATTTTGTTTGTTTATATTGCACATTTTAATACGTCATATGGATAAATTCTTTATTAATAGTACTAATAAATGGTACCACGGTACCAATATGGTTCCATTGGAAAAAATTTAGTTTGGCCCCAAAAACCATTCTGATGAACTTTATTTGCTCATAAATTACGTAATTTAGTATTTTTGAAGGAATTTCGATTTTTCTAGCATTACACGGTTTACTTAGAATAAATCGAAACCGACATGGCACACTTAAATGGAAAACTAAATATTATATTATAAAAAATATTGACGTTTGAACTGTCACTTATTTGGTATCGTTCAGAAAATTATGCAGAATTCAAAAATGCAGTAATATACAGGGTGTTCCATTTAAAAATCGAAAGTTAATGTCATCTCCGGTTTCGCTTGAATGTCAAAAAGTACCGCTTATTATGCATATAGGATATCCCAAATTTCAATCAATTATCCTCAAAACTAAAGGAGAGAAGAGGGTGTACCATGATCCTGTTACACCCAGTATACTTTGGTATTTTATTGTATGTTTATTTTATTAGTAAAGTTCACTGTGTTGGAGCATTTTTCCAATTTATTTCTATTGTGATTGACTGTTGGCAGATGGAACTACCTTATAGCTCGTTAGTAGTATACAATTAGCTAGAGAAAATACCGAATCCTTCTAGTTGATGTTGCGTGCACCTACTTCATACTGATGATGGTAACAACTAGAAACCGGTCTACGAATGATGTGCGGAACGGCCTCTAGAAAGGTTTCTTTTCATTAGGTAAAAATCTTTTACTAGTACCACTTATGGTCAATCGCAATCAAATCCTAACGCAAATCATTGTATGATACAAGTTGTAAGTCATCAAGAGGTGTATAGTCTGATATTGAGATGTTAAGATCGATCCATGAGAAATTTGATTTGATTTGATTTGATCTAGTCTTCACCTAAAACCAGATATATCGAGTTTTTCTTATTTGATTTGCATCTTGACCGTAACCTTTCTTTTTTTACTTGAACATGCATGCTCGGTACTTATCAGTGCAGATTGAAAATTGTAGTAATATTTGTGTTTCCGTTTTTAATAATCTGATCTTAAGTATCGAATCATTCGTTCTTGAAAATAAAATCGATCTAACTATTAAAAATAAAAATCGAATTAAAATTGTTCCCTTGAATCGATCATAACAGCTTCGAAGGGTAACTTCATTTAATAATAAATTAAATAACGTGAGAAAATTCCAACTTTATTTGTATCTCTAGGTATGAGTTTTTGTATCTATTATTATTTGTAGATATTTATATATAAAATAGAAACAAACTTTGTGGGTGTTAAAACTTAACTAATAAATGAAAACGAGAAGATCTGATGAAAAACTCGGTAAAAATTACGCAATTTTTTCAAAATTCACCACAATCGTGCGCACATTGCTAACTTATGGCCATTCATCCACAACATTTTTATATTTGGGGGGCTCTAAAAAAATGGTAATCTGTCGTGCCATTATAAACATCCACAGGAATTCTATATTTAGACATCCATAGTACAAAAACCTGCTGTCGGGATATCTATAATTGATCAGTTATGGTCATCAATAGGATTTCCATAATATGGGTAACTGTAAAATTAATGGGACTATATTGGGATATCTTGAAGTTGTCTTGTGCTGTGTGAGCGAAACTGTTAAGTCCGTTATTTCTATGATATTTGACCATTGTTTGAAGCTGCCAACAATATCTCTGCTTAGTCGAATGATAAGAACTCTTGCTTTTGAGGGGTGCTGAGCTCGAGTGACGTTAGGGACATTTGATTTAGTTTGGAAAAGAAAATGGTTCTGTATTTGGATATTGTATGTGTCTGTTAATCACTATTTTATATTCATATTATTTGCTTTCCGGTGAATATTACTTCCGTGTTTGTTAATTATAATTTAAATTAAAATAATATTCAATTTACCTCCATTGCCGTTTATGCAGCTAAATATTATCCACATTAAACCCACAGTCCAAATTGATCTGCTGCATGATAAAAATAATGATGAAAGCAATCTATTGTATTTGTAATTTTCCATATGAAATACATGCGATACTAAAACCACTGAGAGCAGGAAAACTGCAGAAATAGACCATCCCAATATATTAACAATGAAGTTAATTTGTATACGCTTCCCTTTTGTCTTGAATAATGCATAACCAAAAGCTAAACCTATAATATAGGGTGAAGCTCTTGCATGGGGTATAATGTAATGTTTCTGAAAATATTTTGTTTGTAATAATCGAGACCTGAAATTAATTCACATAAATATTGAAAGAAAAGGGGACGTGACAAGTTAGTTTGTTGGGGTTATTTAAAATTGAATTGTGTAAACCGTTAGTTTGTGATGATTAATGGAGTCCAGATCCGAATATTACATGACGTTAATATCAGGGGCAGATCCAGGATACCAGTGGAAACACATGCACAGTGTTACGTAAATTTTGCAGTGGTCACAGAATAAGGGTATGCTGGTATGTGGAGACGGGATGGTTCGGATTTGGATTTAATGTGATTTAAGTGATTTAAAAAAACACATACATTGTGCAAAGCTTACTTTCACAAATAAAACTAGTACTAATGATAATTACTAATTTTTTATTAATATTTTATAGAGTAAAATAATTTTGTACGTATGCACTTTTGAGTTCTTGTAATATTTATTAGCACAATTTACTTATAATCATCAGAGAACAAATTCAATCCAGTTAGGTTAATTTTTCAATGTAATTTTACACAGTATATATATCCACTATGTAGTACGTATCCTTTTTCCTCTACAGTAAGAGTTCTCTAATCAACGAATTGGAGCGTACTCTTGGTCCGATCTTTTTTTTCCCATAAATGGTTAAAACAGATGATGCCAACTTGGTTGAGTGCAGCATCGAGTGCAGCGTTGAGTGCAAAATATGGAGTTTTGGTGTTTCGTAGAAAACTATGTCAGTGTTATCTTCACATCAAAGGTTCCAATCCACTTCAGGAATTAACACTACCTATTTACTTAAACTACACGAAAAAAGTGTTTTTTATATAAAATTCTCAAAATCTAGCCTAATTATTAATTTACTAAAAATTTGTAAATTTTTTTATGTAAATTAGCAAATTTTTCAAACTCTCTAACGAATATTATTCAAATTTTAATGAGTATTTTATAACTGGCAGAATGAATACGTAATAATTAGAAAAAAATTCTCTACCATTCTTGAGATATTCGCCGCTAAAATAAACTGTCAATTTAGATCCTGTTATAGCATTTTTAGTATACTAGACATTGTTACAATTTAACGAAACCAGCATAGGTCAAATGTAAAGAGAAATTGTATTCCACGGCCTGAGAAGTGCAGTGATCAATATTGCAGTAGAAAAGGACCATCGGGAGGGTCTGCTTAATAACAAGATTATTAGGTAAGTTATCCCATATAGATTACCACCACATGGCTACTAGTAGCTAATTGGTTTAACACTCTTGGTTGTACGATATTAATGTTAACTATCTATGTCAGAATACGCTCATTAGTTTGTAACTGATAGTAGTTGGAAGATGTTATTTCCTATAGTATTGTTTTCCAACAACCATGAAAGTAACAATGATAAAGTAATATTTTTATGACATTCTTCCTGACATATATAACATACTTGTTTTTTGGCTTCATGGCACTTCATGCAGAAAATAATATTAAGACAACATTACAATTCAAATATTAGACATTTCCAGTTAAAAATTTCCAACGTACAATTAACTGCAAATGGCAAAACTCACAAGAGATTAATGTTTGGTGTGGTATATTGGGCTGTCGTTTAGTCTATTCATTTTTCTGTTAGTTCAAGTTGTTTTTATATTGAACACGTGTTCAAAAAAATACATTTTTTTATGTTATATCCTCAATTAATCAACATTTAAATTTAAATGTTCTAAGGGAACTTTTATTCAGTATAAGTAATGATGCCCTCTTGTATCATTATATACGTTACTAATATTTGAATCATATTCCTGTTATAACAACAAAGATATGAAGGTGGTCGGATTTAAAACGGGGCACACTGTACATATCCAATTCTAACTTATTCTTATCTTTCTAATTATTATTACTAGTACATCTAAAACTGGTAATAGAACAGTGTTTTCAATTTCATACTCGAATTTGATTGAACTAAAACGATTTATTTAACTTGATGCGAAGTGATCTACATCGGCAACATGTACCAAATACCGCAAATATATCATTAACATACCTCAGCCATACCTTAAGAAAATACTCGATTCCTTCTTTCGCTTCTGTTTCAAATCTGTTTATCAAGCAACTGACAACGTGAAAAACAATCTTTCTAAGGAAAGCGTTTGATAATTTTTCTATTTTCTGTGGATATAACAACTTTTGCAGAAATTTGATTTCTGCAAACTTCTCTAACAAATCCTTTAAAGGAAGGTATTGAATTAAACTGTCAACACTTCCTACAAGCTCATACAAGGCGCCTGCAGAGGTAGTCAATGCAAAATTTAATTCCTTGTTAAGGTGACTAAGTTTTTTTTAACAAAAGATTGTCAGGAATGTTCTTTTACAGCCTTAATGACTTTCTGAGGAATCTTTTCTTTCGACGTATTGCCGATTAATTTTTTTAAATTAATTACTTTTGAGATGAAACTTTCTTAATAAATTTAGTGTTATTTGGTACAAACATATTTCTGTAAAAATTGTACTTTTCTTCAATGTTCACATTCTTAATTATGTTATTATATTATGGTGAAGATATAAGCGACTCCTTCATGTGCTCCCTAATTCCAGTTTAACGCACATCGTAAATTGTTCGAGCTTTATTCGATTACGAACCAATATTTCTATATATTTACAAAGTAAAAAAAAAGAGCAGTGAAAGAGATTATTGAAAATAACAATATGGAAGATAATTAAGGTATTAGTAATTCAGTAAGACTATTATCCCTGGAGATTCAGGTGAAATATTATGAATCAAATCTCCATAAAGAGACGGACTTATACTAATATTTCTGAATGTAGATAACCTATTTCATCTGACCGACGCCAAAGGATTATTTCCTTTTGAACTTATTGAAAAACTAGATTTATAGTAGTTGATTTGGTGAGAGTTTGTGAAGCAAATCTCCATGGAGAGATGGACTGATACTAATAGTCCTGAATATTGATAACTTATTTCATCTGACCTCACACATGGATTATTTCCCCTTAGAAACTTCTAAAAAACAAAATTTATAGTAGTTGACTTAAATTTATCAGAAACGATTCGACTCAAGTATTATTAAAAGCTGTCTTGTTCAACGACTACAATGGTGGTATATTTAATTAGTTTATGTAGCCTATTCAATTCTCTAAAATTTAAAATACAATTTGAGGATATAATAGAGTCAGTCATTTAAAAGTAGTTTAATATCCAAAGTTTCTTCTGTCTGTTCCTTTATCAAATGTCACTTTTTCCAATGATGCATGTGAATGTCATGATAAATATTTCACATGAATAATATTGGATATTCAATTTTATTTAACAACTCAACATGTAAAGAATGTACATAGATTATGCTTCAATACTAAACTATAGTAGGAGAAATCGCTTTAGTGACGGGACATGCGGGGTGAGACGCGACATGAGGTCGGGAAATGTCTAATACATAATATCTTCTTTAATACCACATGCATTAAAGCGAGAATGATGATTGTTGTTTTTGTTGGCACGCGAATGAGCGGAGTTTTACTTACATTCTGTGATACTGCAGGTCCGCACTTGGTTTTATTACTGATTTATTTAGCAGTGCGATGTAGGATATAGTATTAATAACTATTTTATATCGGTTTATTTGCTGGTGTGTTTTAGAAAATAATTTAAGAAGGTTATCGTGTTGCAGTGAATTGGGTTAGACATGGTAAGTATAATAATATAAGTAATAATTATTTTATATCCATTTATTTGCTGTTTGTTTTTAAAAAATAATTTAAGAAGGTTATCATATTTAATGTAAAAATGTTTCGAACGTGGGAGGGAGGCCTCTACGTCTATATCTTATTGTGTTTGTGAAAATGAAAGTGATAGTGATCACAGTGATAAAGAAAATCAAAGGTGATCAGTGATTTCAGTAAGAAAAAATCGGCAGCATTTGAACGAGCAAGCGAAACAAACTTGCTTTAATGTTTACAATAATCTTTTGAAGCGACAAGCTAATGACCCTAATTTGTATGATTTAGATATACTATGTGAAACAGCATCTCTGACTAACGTTCCCCATCCCACAATACACAAACTGTTGAAAGAAGGTGCCCTCCCAAGAAAACAATGATTTGACGCCGGTCAATCGAAAACTCTGGACCCGTCGTCGTTTTAAGAATTTTAGTTTACGATACGTATCAGAAAAATGGAATCCCAATTATTGACGTGGTAGACAGAAAACTAAAAGAAATGGATTATCATCTAAAATATATCAAAAGAACTTTAGGAACTTGGTTGAGAAAAAATTGGATTTAAATATCAAATTATTAATAAACGCATGGCAATGATGGAACGCAGACGATTAGTGGATTGACGAGATTCTTATCTAGAAGAGATAAAATAACTCAAAAGGGAAAATAGACCAATTTATTATCTAGATGAAACTTGGTGTGATACTCATGACACCGTAAAAAAAGGATGGACTCATGGATCTAGGAAATGTCAACCAATCTCATTGTCCCCTGATAAAGGGATTCGGTTTGATTATATTACCTGTGGATCAGTTGATGGATCGGTTGATATTTCGTTGAAACTGTGCGGAAAAAACATGGAATAATGTAACCTGGATTACTATAAGAACATGGAGGAGTAAATATTTGAGGAATGATTTAATGATACCCTAATTCCAAAATTGAAACCGAATAGCATTATTATTCTTAACAATTCGAAGTACCATTCGAGACAACTGTATAAAATTCCTAAAAAGAGATCTACTAAGTTGTAGTTACAATTTTTTTTAATGGAACATGATCTCTATTATGAGGAAAATTTTAATAAAGTACAACTCTTGGAAGTCCTGCAAACGAAAAATTATGGGAAGACACTGTAGCGGAGAAATATGGCCCACAAGGTATTGAGATTACCGCCATATTTCTATATTTTCAAAACGATTGAATTAATTTGATGTAAAATGAAGAAAAACGTCAGAAAAGGAAATACTTTTCCGAAATTCGATAAAAAAAAGTCGTAGAGTTAATTCAAAATGAGGTGTCGAAAATTAACAAGGAAGATTGAGAAAAAAGAATATGGAAAGTAATTACAATAAAGAATGATTATTTAAAAATAGCTGAATATCATATAAATGGTGGAAATAAATTTATTATAAATTTAAGCGAGCATAGTGGTTCATCTGAAAATTAAGAAGAGGGTGAGATGGGCGAGGATCCAGAGGAAGAAGCGATGTGAGGGGAGATAAAGTGATGAGATGTGAAGTGAAGAGGTGAATTTTGTGATATCTACTTTATTATTTATTTCCGTTTTTGTGCTTTCATAGTTCAGTGCTTGAGATATTTTATTTTTCAGAATGTTATTATTTATTAATTTTGTTTTTTATTTTTACAAAAATATTTATTTCTGTTACTATTTTGAGAGTTTATTCTTTATTATTATTTTGTTTTTTAAAGGTTTCTTGTTACTTCTTAAATAATTTCTTTATTCTATACTAATATTAAATACTCATCCTTTCTTGGCATAAATGCTCATACCTTCCCGCGGTTCTTCCTGGTAGTAACAATTTATATCAAGCGAATTGATTACTGCAACTACTGTATATGTAGTAAATACTTTATTTTCAAGTTTTATTCCAAGTTAATACTTTTTTCTAGAATTGTTAAATTGTTGCTAGCTAAACAGAGCAGAAAAATCTACATTGGAAAAGTAAACGAGCTAACAATAAGACTTTATTTTTTTTAATACTGCTTTCATTGCATTTTCGTACTTTGTCTTAGGCAAAATTCAAATATAAATAACATATTTTAAACTTTTTAACTCACTTTATTAAATTAAGCACAGGTAATTCTGGACTTACAGAGGGTCATTTTCATAGCGTCATATTTCTGTTTGTTACTAATACTCCGAAACATTATTAATTAACCAGTCACGCACTAATACATTAAAAGTGAAGGGGGAGCGTCACTATTCGTACTTATTAGGCGGAACGGCTGCACTAATAAAACTGTCTGCTATTTATTTTAAATTAGTAACAAATGTCATTTGCGCTTAATTTATTATCTGCCTAAACCTTTTATACTAGCGCATTTAGATAAGAATGACAGTGTAATATATAAGAAACTATAGGTAATTTAGTGTTATCATATTAGGTTTAAAATGAACCTCATATAATACACAATCATTAAATTAATATGTTTTCTTGAAATGCGTAGGTAAATATGAAGCAAACAAAATGTCAGATTTTTTATAATTTACAAAAACGGTTAGTAAACCTGTGAGCGTTAGGGACATTTTACAACCATCTACAGAAAATACTTTAAAAATAGGTTAGAATTTGATATTCTAAAATTCAGATGAATTCCATGTTACCTGCGTGCTCCTCACAAATTTTATTCGGCCAACATTTCAAAGATTTTTTTTTCGTCAGTTCTGAAAAGAACATATTATTAATCTAATAACTCCAGTTGATCCACATGAGCAAAATATAAATATCTACGCTATATTTCCCAAAGCGATGATGAATCTATCTGAACTACATCGGAGTGTTAAAATCGAATTGGATAAATAACAAAACTTATTGGGATTCTGCCAGTCGATATTTATACATTAATAACAGGTTTGGATTTCATCCCATATTATCTATTTTTTATTATTTTTATGTCTTTCTACATGCGTGTCAAATATACTTAGTATAACGGTAGGTGTATTTCCGCTCGAAATTATGGATGCCAAAATTGTTATATCGACACCACCAATTCCTATTTAGGATACTGTTAATTTTGAAATAGTAAAGGCGTACAAATGGTCCTTAACAACGTGTTTACACTTTTGAAACTAACAAAATTTTGTTATTATTTATATCGATTCGGTAGTGCAGTACTGCAGGATCTCCGAGACAGCTCTTTGAGAAACACCTGGGCAACTGCCGCAGGTAAAGTACAAAAAATCTTGTATCAAAATACACAACAGTTTCAACAAAAAACATTTTATGTATCGACAACGAAATAATTTCAACATACTTAACGGGCTTTTCGCCAACCGAGTTGGAATCATCTGGATAGTTTAAAACTGGTTAATAATAGTATTATAGTCATCTCCAGATGATATCAAATGTTTTGGCGAAACACTTGTCGCTGTACCCACATCAGCCCTTTATATACAGTAAATTAGATTACCACCTGTTATATTTTGATTAAAATTATGACAATTGAAGTAATTTAGTACATAGTAAAGGTTTAAGAAAACTAAATTCGTAACCTTATGTATACATAACAATTAAATAGGATACTATAAATTACACAGGTCTACAAAAAAAAAATTTTTTTGTTATAGAGACCTAACCCTAGTAAAATTTTCCGCTGAAGTCAAAAACGAAAAAAAAAATTCATCGTGTGGGTTCCCCCACACAACCCAATTCCCCCAAAAATAAAAAAAAATGCAAACTAGGCGAAAAACCTACCTATCTTTAGTAAAACTTTCCGCTGAAGCCGAAAATGAAAAAAAATTATCGTGTGAGAAACCTGCAGCAGGCATAAATTTTTTTTTCATTTTCGGCTTCAGCGGAAAATTTTACTAAAAACAGGTAGGTTTTTTCGCCCAGTTTGCATTTTTTTATATTTTTGGGGGAATTGGGGTGTGGGGGGAACTCACACGATAATTTTTTTTTCATTTTCGGCTTCAGCAGAAAATTTTACTAAAGATTAGTAGGGTCAGGTCTCTATTACAAACAATTTTTTTTTGTAGATCTGTGTTATCTTCCGTGTATTTCCCGAGGGAACAGGAGCCGGAGTACACAGCTACAGACCAAGGGTGAGGATAGTCTCAAACCTAGGTACTCATGCAACTGTTTTTCAAGCTGAGGTTCATACCATTGAACTGTGTGTACGAAGGCTGGAATGCATATGCATCTTACACGCAGATCAATAAAAATTTTCTCAGATAGCCAAGCAACTATAAAAGCTCTTGGCTCCTACTGGTGTAACTCCAAAACGGTATGGAACTGTCAGAAAGCTCTAAATCATTTGAGCAAGAACAACAAAGTGACTCTGGTCTGGATACCCGGCCACTCTGGTATGGAAGGTAACGAAATAGCGGACTCCTTAGCCAGAGAAGGAGCGGGATCACGATTCATCGGACCAGAACCAATACTTGGCATATCCTCAAGTACTGCCAAGATGGCTATCTCAACCTGGGCTGAAAGGCAAACTCTCCAGTATTGGCAAGAGTTACGAGGATTAGTTCATTCGAAGGCGTTTATGAAATACCCTTTGAAATCGAGTGCTAAGAAACTTTTAGAGTTAAACAGGATAAACCTGAAAACTCTAACAGGCCTATATACCGGGCACTGCCGACTAAACTATCATCTGCATAAACTCGGCCTAGCGGAAAACGCCGAGTGCCGTCTATGCCTGGAGGATGATGAGAAGGCAGACCACATCTTATGCATCTGTCCCACTGTGGAGAGGATCCGATTCTCAATATTTGGCAAAGGGCAACTGCTGCCAGAGGATCTGGACACATTCTCACCCAATAAAGTTATCAGTTTCATTAAGAGACTGAACTTATTGGGTGAAATATAAATAGGCGTGAGCCACAATAGGCCTGCTGATGGCCGCAGTGGAGGGTCTACTGAGACCCACTCACAACATACCTAACCTAATCTAACCTATCTTCCGTGTTAGTGCTTTTTATTTTTACCTTACCCAAACGAAAAATCTCACCCTGAGATGTCGTTAATGAGATTGTTATAGGATAATGATCCATAAACAAAAAATTTCATCTTTCTAGTATTACTAATAAATTACTATTTACCTCAAATTCATTTTTATATGAATAAATGCTTAATACCACCTGCCTCTGATAAATAAAATTTCAAGCATATTACTAGAGACAGGATTCTTGGAGAACACGGCTAAAAAGCCACGGTCGACTTCTGGGGGTAAAAGTAAACAATTTCATGTAAGCGCCAATTGAAATGTATAAACATAATTTTATCCTAACCTAATGCTTCAGTTGATAACTGCTGTTATGATCGCGTATGTTTCATAACTGCTTCTAGGTAATGGTCACATACAGACAACGATGTGTAATTGTTTGAATTGTGTTTAAATAAGCGTTTTTAAAACAAAGAACGTTTAGTGCCATAGCCCCAAAAAAAAACAGTTATGCAGCTACGGACACGTGTTTCGGAGTTATTGCCCGTCATCAGCGTAGCGTAGTTAAGGAATTGGGTCTAGAATGAGAGAGATCAGGAACAAGAACTAAAATAAGGCTGGAAGTTCTTGTTCCTGATCTCTCCTATCCTAGATCCAATTCCTTAGCTACGCCACGCTAATGAGGACCAACAACTTCAAAACACGTGTCCGTAGCTGCATAATTGTCTTTTTTTGGAATATGGCACTAAACCTTCTTTGTTTTATTTTGAACCCCAATAAATCTGTCTTGTAAGCATTTTTAAATTTAACGTTAATAAATATAAACTCTGATATTGTTTACTCATTTAATTCATCTATTAATAATAATGAATATGTGGAAAAGTTGTACCCGTTTGAGTTTAACAGCACTTTTTGGACTAAACTCCCACCTCTTAAGTCGTTAGTTTCAATTGTATTTATATATTATTTCTATATTTGTAATATTCCTTTGTGATAAATTTATATGTAAAAAAGTATTAAGCAGGGAAAACAGTAACATACTAACACTTTTAAAAATAGATATAAGCATAACCTTATCTGGCCTATCAATCCGTTTCAAGCCTATTCATGTAGAAGCCCACATAATACTTGCAATGCGATTATTAAAAAGGTTAGTACCTACTTTTAAGAATTTGAGAAAGAGTATCCACCAGTTTTTCTGATCCATTTGACTTCATGGGCATTATTTGTCAATGCGTGTTTCTACATGAATACAGAGAACAGGCTCTAAGAATGCAGTGAATAGTTTAGATAAAGCTTTTACTTATTTTTATCAAAGTTGTAGGTAACTGACTTTCTATTACAGCCTAGGAGAAAATATATTTTTGCTTATTGAATGCTTCGTCGGGAAATTATTTCTACTTATATCAATTATTTAGTAACACTGCACTTAGATGCAGATGTTTTTCCTTAAAAAATTTAAGCATCACGTTAGTAATTTTATTGCGAGGATGTAGAGTTTCATGCTTAGTCGCATTTTGTATTATATTTTATGCAGTTTTTTTTATAGAAATATGAACTATAGTTGTGCGAGTTGAAATAAAATATAAATAATTTTTTGATGATATCGTCAGTATCTATAACTAAATTCTGCTCTAATTAATAACTGCACTACTTTTGAACAATAAATGCTATAACCAAATACATCATATCATCAAAGCTACATGAAAATATAGCCTTCGATTTAAAAGAATTTTGTCTTTTTGAATAAAAAAACCGCTGCCAATTATTTGGAAATCAGAACTTCCTCACCGTAGTAAAACTCGACGTGTGGTGGAGTTTATAAATGAAAGTAATTTTTGACATTTCAAAAAAGTCACATTTTTTTATGTTAAAGTCACATTTTTGACGTTTCAAAAAAGTCAAATTTTGACGTTTCAAAAAAAGTCAAATTTTGACGTTTCAAAAAAAGTCACATTGGTGGAATGTCACTAATATTTTTTTTAGACCAATTTTGCTCATCAACGTACTAAATCTCTTCCTTGACTTCTAGAATGTGTGTACCAAATTTGAAAGCTTTATCTCAAAAACTGTAGCTGCTATCGCGAACACAGACACACAGACAGAAAATTTTTTCTGTCTGAAATTTTGAAAGAAGAAAACTAGTGTATTTATTTATTTATTATTATTACCATACAGTCCTCATCAGGTAAACCCATTTAGACCTAAGGAAAAAACCTAAAATTTTACACATGTATACAACAAATGAGTAATATTACAAATAATTGACCTGTTGTGAAGAGTAGTCATAGAGAATCTATTTAAAAGCTCTCGCTGTGCAAAACTAACAATTGGATATACTCCATCAGATTTAAACTATAATAATTTTATAAATCGGCTATACATTTTCTACATAGCTAATATGATTTCTGTAATAAGAGTTTCAGAAGGATGCATATTCAAGTTTACATCTGACAGACGCAAAACATAAAATTATAAGTAAGTAATAACATCCGAAAATCTTCTACTAGTTCCATTCAGATAGCCAAGAGTTTTGAGTCTCTGATTTACGACATGGGGTATAAAATAATGTTTTTTGTCAAAAATTACGGTAAGGTCCACAAGAATTTGATGTCTTAGAAGGGCAAAGTAGCTACTATATAGTCAAACAGAATATGATTAGTTTTAAAAACATTCAAGCTTATCTTATTTTGAATAATAATAATATATTTAAGAGACTATTTTGTAGAAAGGCGCAGTCATCTAACGAAAATATTATTTTGAGGGTTTTGAGATCTTCAGCATTGAGCAATGTTTACAACATTATTAATAAATGTGTCTCTTCAGCGTAGTTAATGGTTGACCTCTATTTTCTTTTTTAGGAAATAAGTAGAATTTAATTGATAATTATAGACAATTTTATCGATACTAAATACGAACAATAAAGATTCTTCCATTTAATTAATTCTGGTTAAACACAAAATTAATAACTGAATATAATTAATAGAATTGTAATTGTAAAATAAATTATTTTTGCAACTATTTAACCATTTGGTCACATATTTCTTTCCGAAATAATTCAAAGGATTTTGTATAGCATATTCTTTCTCCTTTGCACCACCTGTGCATAATATGAGTTTGGTCGATTCGCCAAAACAGCGATTTACTCAAAATGATCCAATGAAATTCAGTGACACGTTCACGAAATAAATAAACGCTGATGTGTAGTCAATTGCAAAGTTTAGTTGACTCTGCGATTCATACAATTGCGACATTCTGCTGTCAGGAATCAGATAGTTTAAACTTGCTTTCAAGAATTTCCCTTATGTTAATTGTATGTTAGATCTTTTAAAAAGGTAAAGCGAATGAATTAATGTCAAATGATATACACAGGTGCACCAACAAGTTATTTTTTACTACTAAACTTACTAAAATTTATTAAATAAAGTCATTGCTAATACACTGTTAAAATGAGAAATTAGATTTTTTTAGTAAATATAATATTAAAAAAGAATATAACGTAGGTAGTTCTAATACAGCAAAACAAAAAAATACGGAAAAGAGAATAATAATAAGAAGTCGAACCAATATTAACAAAATCTTAATTAAGGAGCATTCGTGAAAATCCAGTTTTGATGGAAAATGAGTTATACATCGTTTTTTACTAATCTATATCTATCGATATATGAAACCAGATTTGAGCAGAAGCCGATATTTCCCGTGTAAAATCCTATATAAACTTGATCATTTCGAGCAAATACCGATAAATCCAATATTTTGAGCAAATACCGATAAAATCAAAATCCCATGTTTGGAGACAAACTTGGAACAGATATACATATTGCCATCTGTTTTGAAGGAGTGAAATTATTAAAATATTTTTTAAGTTCTTCCACAACAGGTTGCACTACAGATGTTTCATTCTGCATGCTGATTCCTCTTTTATTTTGGGGTTAGCATTGTTGTCTGTGAATAATATAAAATTTCGTTGTAGCTTGTTTAATAAAACTGGAAATTAACAGTGATATGAATGTTTCGGTGTGAGTTTCCAACCTCGATTTGAAAAAGTTTGGAAATACCGCAGGGCAATATATTTTTTTTTACTACAGGTGCCGAAAATTTTCAAAAACTTAAAAAAAACACGCTATGACGATGTTCTCGTACTCAGGATATCAGTAGATTAGAATATGGCATCCCGGAAAAGAAAAAAAAGTCTTTAAGGCACCTGTAGGCACAACAATTTGGTCCTAGTTGGGAAGATGAAACAACGTCAGAAACTATGTGGTATAAGAAGTTATTGAGTGCACCTTTCGTTGAAGTGGAATATGAGAATCAAGAGCAAAAAAAACTTTGTGATTGCCTCGAAGAGAAAGCTGCAATCCATATTTAGTTTAAATTATGATGTAAAAAATCTACTTTTTCTGAAAATAAATTACTTCTTGCAGTTTTTGTCATGATTTCAAAAATTTTGTGCAAAAGCCGATAAATCCAATAATTTTGTGCAAAAGCCGATAAATCCAATAATTTTGTGTAAAAGCCGATAAATCCAATGATTTTTGTTTTTAAAAAAAGAGCTTTGCACATTGAATTTTGCCAACATTTTAGGATTCCTTGGTGCAACCCCTAAGACATGTTTTGCCGAAAAATGTATTTAAAATTATCCAACCGATTACATAGTATAAATCTTCGTCGATTTGCTGAGAAATGCAAAAACTGGAATTATCGGGATTTGCACGAATGCTCCTCAATTAAAAAGTTGCTTGAAATAACGTTCAAATTTAACAGAAAGAAAGATTAATTATTAATTAAAAATATCGAGGTGAATTTGATTACGATAAATTACAAATTTAAATTTTACACATGGTTATTTAATATCGTAGTTCTGTGACAAACCTTGACAGATGAAGCTGACTTCAAAAAATATTAGGAATTAAAGACAATTTTATACAAAAGGTTAGAAGAAGTCTTATATCTCACAGCACAACTTCTTTTAATGTGACTGGTTACAAAATAATTTAAACCTATTTCATCATTAAGCACAAACATAATTAAATGAGGTACGATTTTTAATTAAAAATTGTGACAGCAATGTTAAAACATAAAGATCACATTTCTATAAATAATTAAACAAAAATTGTGTATGACCTATTTCCTGGTTTGAATTCTATAGATTTTCTTCTCTAGGGGCACGTAAAGCAATTTGAATATGACGTTGAAGTTGAAATCATTACCCATTGGCAATTGGAAATGAATCAGAATGTTAGTCACATAAGAAAATCCAAATATCATTGGTTCGTCGATTTGACGCGTGCATTCAAGTCGAAAATGGATATTTTGATGTTAGTTATCAGCAGGTGTCTCCCAAGGAGCTGTCTCAGGGATGCTACATTAACAATTCGATAGAAACAAATAACACTAATTTATACAATTATGACAAAATAAATGGAAATCATCTTTGAGGCCATCGCGAACACCATTCCAAGACCGGTTTTTGGTTGTTGCCTACATCAGTTTATTAAGTAAAAATCCTTTACTAGTGGTCAATCGTAATTAAAGCTTAAGCACTTCTTCATAGACGTTCATAAATCATCAATAGGTGTTAGTCTGCTATGAAAGTGGTAGCTATGTTTGATTATTTTACCTAATTTCTAATTAAATAAAGTAAGATAACTACGACTTTATACCTTTTAGGTGCTTCAGTATTTATTATTATTTGTAAATGAATCTCACCTCTATTGGAATACCTTGGTTAGTAAAGTTCGTTGTTTCGAAGTATTTTTTCCAAATTATTTCTTTTGCTATTGACTTCTGGTTGGCGGAGTTACCTTATAACTCGTTAGTACTCTAGTATCACAGAGACGTATAATACCTTTCTTGTCATTTTTCCAATTTATTTATGTTGCGATTGACTGCTGGTAGATGGAGTTACCTTATAACTCGTTTGTACTCTTTATCATATAAAAATGTAGAATACCGAGGTCCTTCTTGACCACGTTGCGTGTACCTACTTCGTACTGGTGAAGGAAACAACCAGAATCCGTTCTACGAATGGTGTTCGCGACGTCCTTTAGAAGGATTTCCTTTCGTTAGCTAAAATTTATTTACTAGTGGTCAATCGCAATTAAAGCTTACTCACTTCTTCGTATGATACAAGACATGTACAGTTTACTACGAAAGTAGGAGCTACTGAGAGTATTACGACTTTGTACCATTTAGGTACCGCTTTCAGTATTTGTTATAAATCTCACCTTTCTGTTGAAATAACTTGGTATTTTATTTCTACTATGCCTTTATTAGTCACATCTTTATATTTTATTATTTATAAATAAATTTTGACTCTTTTAACTTCTTATCTAAAAGAAATTAATATGTTTATATTACAATTTATTTTTGTATTATGTTAGCTCCTTTTGTCAAAGTTTATAATGGAGCTAATAAAATTTACTGCATAATGTGTTTGACATAAATTATAACAGATCATAAATATAACTGTTTACACTGCTTATTGTTTGTTTTAAAGGGCAATTTTTGTAGGTGAATTTTGATATAAAATTATAAAAGAGACATGGCCGGTATATATTTGTTGTTTAAGAGTAATAGTAATATTTTTTTGACCATGATTTGAAAACGTTGTTTAGGTTATACTGAGTTCAGTTTGTTGGATCTTCCTTTTATGCCATTTTAATAAGAAATTTTTAACATTTAAACTCGAACGAAACTAATTATAGCAGCAAAAATGTGTTTAAATCTTATTGAGAATGACAGTTTTAATAAAACGGAACGTGGATATCAGTAGTATAGAAGTACCGATTCTGGCTCACTGACTACCAACATTTCGTCTCCATTATCATCAGTGCCCCTGGGGGCTATACGTGGGCGTTCTTATAATCTATGACCTAGGTATTAGTATCTTGGGAGATGAAGGGGGGCTATGAGGCTTTGACTCACACAATAAAGAGAGTGGAGCTAAACATGTGTATTTGTCGAATAAGAACGTTTGTTGTTATCCTTATAATAAAAAATACTCTCATTGGTCAGATACACCCCCTTAGCTCTTATCTTAGATCTACGTCGATGGGATATGTCAAAGCCAATTAGCTCCATCTCCTCCGATTCTAACACATAGTTCCTAGATCCTAGGATCGCCTCCAGAGGCATTCATAATGATTTAGTCGAGATGTTGATAGTCAGTGACCTAGAACTGTTACTTCAATACTACTGATATTAGCAAATTCTCGAAATTAATTACGTTCTTGAAAAGACAAAAGGAGGGATATTGTCCTAACAGATCGAAATTAACAAGAGAAGACTCTAATTTTTTTTCTACATGCAGACAACCAAATATATTAATCATTAAAGATAAGTTAGAAAGTTTAAGAAATTATTTTATGGAAGTTCATTTTTATATTATCTGAATGTTATATGTGGCATTCTCTAAATTTTTCTTTATCTTTTTTTGGGACTTACTACCACATGAATAATTTTACTTTACGTCAAAAGATTAGTCAGAGGGTGTTCTTGACAACTAATATGAGACACAAAAATAATAATATAATTCAAAATTAAATAAGAACCCAACAAAATCAGTTGAAAAC
Organism: Rhamnusium bicolor; assembly: GCA_029963845.1. Taxonomy (NCBI): domain Eukaryota; kingdom Metazoa; phylum Arthropoda; class Insecta; order Coleoptera; family Cerambycidae; genus Rhamnusium; species Rhamnusium bicolor. Next base: position 101,538 of record JANEYF010000177.1, on the reverse strand, counting down.
AAGATTTACGGAACCTTTTTAAATACAAAAACGAATTTAACGATTTTGAACACAGAAATCTTACATCCCATTATAGCAAACCTCCTCATTTTTATAGGTTACCGAAAATACATAAAGCAAATATTCCTTTAAGAGTGATTGTTAATTCAATTAATTCTCCGTGTCATAATTTAGCAAAATATTTACTAAACATTATTAATCCGCTTTCTGGCAATACCGATTCGTATATAAAAAATAGTCAGCATTTTTTGGAGAAACTTTATGCAATTAATATTCATGATAGACATCTAATGGTGACTTTTGATGTAGTTAGATATTTTAGATAAGGCTTTGATAATAATTAAAAATAAATTGCTAAATGATAACAATTTGGCGGAAAGAACTAAACCCAGTGTAAACAGTGTAAAGGAATTATTGACTGTTTGTACTAAGAGAACTTATTTTCTATTAGATAATGAATTCTATCAGCAGGATTTCGGTAAGGCTATGTGATCTCCATTATCTCCAATATTAAGTAATATATTAATGGAGAATTTTGAAACAATTATATATACATAAACCGATTATTTGGTGGAGATTTGTCGACAATATTTTTGCAATGTGGCCTCATAATATTGAGTTATTACATAATTTCTTAGAAAACATTAATGATAAAGAACCATCCATTAAATTCACTTTGGAAGTATAGAGTAATAATGAATTATCTTTTTTTGGATATTTTGGTTAAAAAAATTGATAAAACATTTGAAACTAGCGTATGCAGAAACATAACTCATACTAATAGATGTTTAAATTTTAATTCTAACCAGGCAATTAATGTTAAAAAGGGTATTAATAATGAATTCCCCCGAATTTTTTTGTTGATAGGACTCTAATAGATATGGAGAATAAACTTAATCCATTGCAACAAAAACCTGAATACCAATATAATAATATAACAATAATTCCTTATATACAAGGTTTATCAGGAAGACTACATCGTGTCGGAGATAAGTTTCATGTTAGAACAGTATTTCAAATAAGTAATAATTTGAGATCCATTTTAACAAAATCAAAACCGGTAAATTGTGAGCAAAATTCAAAAAACTGTATTTACAGTATTCCATGTGAGTGTAACAAACATTATATGTGAGAGTCATCCAGACCCCTCAGTGCAAGGTTATGTGAGAATAAAAGTTATATGAGAAAGGGTGAAATTGAAAAATCGAAAATTTGCTAACATGCTTGGGAATATGGACATTCGGCAATGGGTTCAGCAAAAGCAGATAGCAAAAAAAGAAAAATTAAGAAATCTGCAATAATATTATTGAATGAAGAAAAATGTTTATCTGTAGATTTTGGTACAACTTGGTTACCGATGTTAAAAGAAAAATTGATCAAAATTATTATTTTATAAGTTTTAAGTATGAACAGTTCTATGTAGATATATATGGATATACATAAACATAAAAAGATAAGAAACTTTGAAAAATGAAAGAAATTCGTTTTCCAAAACATTAGGGAATTATATTTTTATATTGTGTCTCATATTAGTTGTTAAAAAACACGCTCTGACTAATCTTTTAACGTAAAGTCACAACCGCAGAGGTTTATTTTTCCAGTAACATACTGCGTAACGATCTATATTTTTTAGATAACGAAGAATTATTCGTGTTGTAGTAAGTCCCAAAAAAAAAAGAAAAGAAAATTTATTTTTATGTTTATAGATAATCTTGAGAGTTGGAGTGTCTGGTGACTGTCGTAAGGACGAACTTGTTAATATTTTTACAGACCATGTTGAAAATTTTCACAAAATTTATTTTCCTGATACAAAAACAATACATTCACAATAACGAGTTGAACTCAGTTCAATTTGTACGAAAATATGTGTCTCTTCGGCCGAATAAAACTAATATCATCATTTTTTCAATGCATATAGGAACGGAAAATATACGAGACAACCTATTGGTATTAACACATTTAATAGTAGTCCCAAAAAAAATGCTGTTTTTAAATTAATCGCCATCATGCGAAAAGTGTGCTATTAAATTTTTTCCCTTATAGACTCACGCTTTGGGTGGGTGCCCCGGTCGCCTGCTCCTAGTCACAGCTTTGGAAATTTAACCCGATAGTAGGGAATTCTTACCGATTCTCGGCCTCCCCCCACTCCTACCCCCACCCCTAATTACGCTAATTACTCTAATTACCCTAATTACTCTAAGTGCCCCCCACCCCTGTAATTACCCTAAGTACTCCAAGTACCCCCCCACCTTTGTAATTACTGTAATTACCTTAAGTACTCTAATTATCGTAAATACTCTAATTACCTTAAATACTCTAATTACCTTAAATACTCTAATTACCCTAATTACTGCAATTGCGCCCCTCTACTGTAAGTACTGTAACTACTGCAATTACTTTTCACCCACCGGTGTAATTACTCTAAGTACTTCAAGTACTTCCCACCCTTGTAGTTATTCTAGTTATCCTAAGTACTTTATCCCACCCCTGTAATTATGTAAGTACACAAATTACCGTAAGTGCTTTAATTACAATCAGTACTTTCATTACCGTAAGTACTGCAATTTCCCCCAACCACTTTTTACATACATCCCTAGAAGTCATGTGATCCAGTCAGCTTCCAGATGGTGGGGGTAACTCTATTAAAGGAATTGCAGTGGTAACACAAAAATCAAAGCTATCGTGAATCACTTACATACACTTAATACGTGAGAATAGTGTAGTGAATTCAAGTACCTACTTCAAGTAAGCAATATCTTATAATACTTTTTTTTATTCTTTTTACTATACATATGTCCGTTTTAAGTATGTCAATTTCCGACGTTGACTTAGAAGCACTTAATGAACTTATTAATCAAGACGCGCAGGTTCTGGAACAAAAACCTCTTTCATCTTTAACTTTAAATAAGCCTTACATCATTAAAGAAATGTCCGTCGTTAGTACACGTTTTGGGAAATCTATTATAGTAATTTTATTTGAGGAAAGTACAATTACATATTTTAAATCATTTTTACCGAAGCGGGTTGTTGAAATCTTACACGAAGGAGATATTGAAAGAATAAATGCATCCGGAGGTAAATACACGTTGACATATTTAGGTCAGCGCACTCCGATATATTCTGGTGCAAAATCTGGTCCTTTATTAAAATTTGGTTTTAATTTCTAAATTAGAAAAGTAATAATTCTATATTCAGTTAGCTATTAGTTTTTATTATTAACTAGATATTAAATGGACTATTATAGTGAAAGAATGATAAGAGTCTTATAATATTTTGTATGTCACGTATTAACCTAGTTTTTTAATTTCATTTACCCAGCCCAACTATTCATGTAAGTAATTTAATAGATTTATTTCTAAGCATTTTGTTTCTAATAATGTATTTAATTTTCAGCAAAATTGCAATGGTGTGGATGCATTACTCAGCCGAATGGTGGGTGAAGGCGGAGGATATTAAATCAGCTATTGAAAGACTATCGAATGAATTGTGCGACTTAAGTATGGATTCTTTACATGCAGCAAATTATAATCCAAATTATTACTTAGATGGTGAAGGAGCTCGACTTCTTATAGAAGATTCTGATAGGTACAGAAATGGTGCAAACTTATGTGACAAGTATTCTTATGGTGCTATTAATTTGGAAGAATTCTGTGAGCAACTAGTTCAAATGGATTTAAAATATTGCCTACATAAAATAAACAAATACTTACCTACGGAGATAATTGCAAAATATCAGCTAAACCAATCCGAAGATGCCGCTATTTAAATTGTATTGTTTTTATATATCATATCATTTGTTCACTATAATCAATATGTAAATAATATAAATATAAATAAAAAACTCAAAAAAAAACACTTATTATTTCATTAACTTTTCAGGTTAAAATATATATATGGTTAAAGGTTAAAATATATTAAAAAAATCAGAGATTATATATATTTTTATTACCTACTTTGTTTACATTTCTAAATAAAAACTTATCTTAGTTTTATATTAAAATTTACAATACATTTATTAAGAAAATGAACATTAGCAAGTGCACAATGACTGTAATTAGAATTGGTGTGTTCCAAACATCGTGGTGTGCTTAATGATCTAAGGCTGGGTAGAGAAGGGTAATATTCATCTAGATCTATAATTTGATTCCATCTTATATATGACATTAGTACATTCTTCTTTATTCTACCTTTGCATACAATTATTACATCCTTTGGCGACATATGATAATTGTTAACTGAATTTTGACAAATTCGTTGTAGAATCTCCGGCAGTTTTGATAGTTGAATATATCCATCAGTCCATTTAACACCACCATGATAGTTTTTTTCTAACCATCGGTATTGCATCTTTTCATCTCGTGATAGGGAAGAGAATGGGTATGGTGGCTCAAATAAATAATGCACATGTTGATTAGTGTTCCTACATAGGGCGGCTAATTCTTTTATTATAAACTCTCCCTTCTTATACTGAAACCCCTGTACATCAACAATTAAAATGGGAACTTCGAATCTGCTTATAAGAGACATATCACTCATCATTTACTTAGTACCTTTAAAGACCAGACTGAACTGAACCATCTAAAGCACTGTAGCTTAAACAAGTGTCATGAAGTATAAGTGCATATACTCGCGTATGTTGGGGAAATGTCGTCTTGCGTGTTTCAAACTCTAATTTTATATCCACAGTGGAAGATTTAATAGCATCGGGTTGGTGGGAGCAATCGATGACAAATAATGGATTTTTTCTAAACTCTCCAAGGTCCATCATTGGTTCACTCATATCTTTGTCATAGTAGCTACGTTGAAAGTTCTCGTAGGCATAGTATGCTGCAGAGTCGAGCTTCTTATCAAAATCCAGATTCCAGCGTTCATATGGAAATACTTCTGAGTTTAGATATAGCCGAATATTATTAATATCTGCAGTTATAAATTTTGTTACATCCTTTGTTCTGTCGTTGGTGTAATTGTTATTTTGAAAGCCGATAATAATGTAGCGGGGTCTCTCGAGACTACTGGTGGTTTTAACAGCCCAAATGTCAGAACTTACTTGACGTAAGCTAGGAAGCTCATACAGATCCCACATACGATATGCTAACTTAATTTTAGCATTATAGCCGGTTTTATTAATTCGATTCAATAGCTTAAGCTTTTGTCGATCCTCTGGTACAATATGTTTTATTTTCCACTCAATTTTAGTAACTTCCAAATTTGCATCAGCCTCCCCGATATATGAGTCTTTGAAGGAGCGGGCAATTATTAAAATTAATTCTTGCTTTGTATTTAAGATACCTTTTGTATAATCTTCTGCAAAACCCATGAGGTACTTAAGAGGTAGTCTGCCACTGAACACGTGACTCTCAGCGTCTAAAATATCTTGCTTATTTTGGGTAAGACCCCAACCTGATGTTAAAAGCGATCGTTCATGTGTTTTTCCATAAGACACCATAGTTTTCATTGTAGTAGTAATGCCGGGCTTTCGAACCACTGCCACTTGTTCTCCACCCATTTCAAGACGTATTTCTTCGAAGAGAAATGCTAGCGCATTGTTCGATAAATAACATCGTTTAGTGGGATCACTAGGTGTAAATTTTCCCTCTATATAAATGTAGCTATTTGCAATGTCAAGTATGAGATCTTGAAAATTGATAGGAATGCGTATCTCATCAGAATTTTTATAATAAAGTGAACCATATGGTTTATATGTATGTTCATGTAGGCTGACGAGAGAATGATCAAACACTGGTTCGTTGAAAACCTCAAGTTTTTCACTAGTCGCAATAGCCACCATTATTGTTAACGATTGTCTCGCAAATTAAGTCCAATAGATTGTAGAAAGGCTCGGTCTTCAATCGATAGTGTATGTCTTAACTGTTTAAGATGTACACGTTGAATGAATGGGTTTCCACGTATGTTTTTCTTTTTATTCATAGCATCGTTGATTCTATTATATTGACGGTATATCTGTCCCTGTTGATTATATCGAAAACCCATAGTAATATTAAAATGCCTTCAATTCGAGCTTCACAATGATTTTTTTCACCCCTAAAATTGATTAAATCACCATTGTCATCTAATATGCGTAGGGTGATGTTGTCGATGTACTGACGTCCTTCAGGTCTAACAGGCAAATATATGATATTAGCAGGCTCCCTGGTAAGTTTGTAACCTGGTTCAACATCTATGTCAAACTCAAATAAGGTGTGTGACTGATCGGCATTCAGATAGGCTCCAGAAGTAATATTGCAATCTACACGTATCATCCTCACTTTCATAATGTCAACTGGACGTGTCGACTCATAAGTCTTGCCAGCGTATAAATAAATCTTTTCAAATCCCAACAGACTACCGATTGAGTTTCTTTGGGTAAAATCTATATCATGCTTGGACCAAATCTCACACTTTAATGTATTGTTGTTCGCTCGTAATGATAATGTTTTTGCATAATCCTTTTCATCAACATTCATAGCTCTCAATAGCGCCATGTATATCTCCTCAATTTCGTAGGCTCCTAGTGGTATATGAATAGTAGTGAGTCCGTTCTTGGATTTGGAATAATAACTAAAACTACTATTCCCTTCGTCGACATTGAATATAGAATTGTAAGAGTAGAATCCAATTAATCCCAAGCCATGACGACTATGCTTATCCAGTTGGATTGGTGGATAAAAGTCGGTACTAAGCACGCTTGAACGGCTCGATAGAGTGAAGGTGTACGACATAACTGACGCATTTATAAATTGTTATACCAATTTATTGTTGATTACAGCAGTGATTATGTAATTTTCTTTTCTTGGGAGGCGACGGTGATATACTTATATCGTTGCTGGATCCAACATTTACATCATTTAACTTACAATAGCAGCAAAACAATTTTCGAGTTATTGGGCCATCATTAACATCAGTGTTATCACTATCGTCATCATGGTAATGTTCTAGACAGTATTGATATTTTAAAATGTCAATGTCATTTTGAAGATGTCTAGGTAGCTTATCCCATACTAATGCAATTTCATGTGAGGCCAACCCGATCATTACTTCCTTGGGCATGTCTTCAAGTTGTTGTTTGCTCATTTTCAATAGACTACGCAGTCGAGAGAATGCAATTAGTGAGTGACCCATTCGTTTAATGCTTTCTCGATCCATTGCTGGGGTTGTAGATGTCATCTCCATAGTGTTTTATTTTCGTTTTGAAGAAAGAAACTTTAAGCACAAATGTCCACACCACACTGTGTTAAAATTCTGCATGCGCTCGTAGTTATAGAATATTTGGTTTGTTCTCCTTTGGTTGGAACTGAAATATTGAATTAATTCTGTAGGTGGGGGTAAATCACCGAAACTGTCAAAGTAGTCTATTAAATTGCCTCGTTTTTTATATGCCACCCAGTGTGTTCCAGGACCTTTTATACTATCCAAATTGATTATTGCAGATTCATTGTAATGTGGTCCTGAATTGGGTAGATTATCACGCATAAATACACCCCGAAAATAAGACACCTTCATCTTTTTTGCATAATATTTGAGATCGAAATCGGTAAGAGCTCTCCGAGGCAAGGTGTCTATTAGTTTTTTGGCTTGAGATAAAGACCCAACCCCTTACGATATGGTTTCAAATACATTCCTTTACCACTCTTCCCCATAGCTATTGATTCCATTTGTCTATTGTGGCGACTTGATTCAGCCAACTCTTCTCGGCCTACTTTTGCTGCATTTACAGCTTTAACAATACCTGAAGCGGAACCAGCCAAAGCACCCAATGCTGATAATCCAGCAAAAATTGGGATCAAAGGTAAAATACCTCCAATTTTTGGTATGGGTATTATGCGCGGAGTACGAATATTACGTTTTCCACCAGCTGTTTTTACATATTGTCGTGCTGCTTGAAGTGCGATTTCAGCTGTTTTATTTGTAATATTTCGTTTACCACCGGCTTTTCGCAAAATTTTGCGCACCTTTTGAACTATTCCAGACCCAAAGGCTATCTTTTTAATACTCTTCCGATTGTTTCTGGTCTTCTTGGTTACCTTCTTTCTCCTTGCGATACGGGGTGTTGCTGACTTACAACCCATACCAAGACGTTGTTTTCCTTTCATTATAGTCGTAACTAACCATGCAGCTGCCTTTTCTTTAAGTCCTGCGTCTTTAGACGTCACTCGTTTCCAAGCGTCCTGTTCAAGTTGATAGTCTGCCTTATGTCGAGCTGCTAGATCACTAATTCTGTGAGTACGCGATGTCGTGCTGTTTGCACGCTTTATCGAGTTGGTTTATACCACGATCGTTACGATCTAATCTCGTCTTTAGCTTTGTTCCAGGGCCACAATACTCATAACCGGGTAAGTGTAATTCAAAAGGAAGCTTATCAATCAAAGAATTAACTAGCCCACTACCGCGCTTCGTGCGCTGACTCTTTCGACGTGTGTATCGTACGGTGGAAACCATTTAAATAAGAGTTGTAATTTAAACATCTAGTTATATATCATTAGACTGTGGTGCAATGCGCATTGTGAAGCAGAAAGAAACACTTCGTGTAGATAATTTAGATGAAAAAGTTGGGTGTGGGCTAGGTGATGGTAATAAGCGTCATGGACCGCTACTACCTTCAACTGTTCGAGGCATCATCGTTGGACCGTCCAATTGTGGGAAAACAAATACTCTCATATCCCTTATCACACATCCTCTTGGATTACGTTTTGCAAATATTTACCTATATTCAAAGTCACTGCATCAACCAAAGTATGAGTATTTACGTGCTGTATTAACGCCAATCAAGGGATTAGGATTTTATACATTCAGTAATAATGCTGAATATATATATATATATATATATATATATATATATATATATATATATATATATATATATATATATATATATATATATATATATGTATATATATATATATACCTGAAATAAGAATAATAATAATAATAAAAAAATGCATTTGTCTTTTCTTTATTATTCTAAAAGTATTTACAATTATATATATACAAAAAAAGAGAAAATAATAATTATTCATTTGCACCATTACAAAGCACACAACTTTGGGTAGCTCCCACAGCAAACAAATCCCGATCACATGCTTTACATGTCATGGTAGGTATATCCCACCATTCACTTGTGGTATGGAAGCTTCCATGTCTATGTACTGAACCATTCACCATCATGCGAGAGTATGGTACATAGCATCTGGTGCACATATTGTACTCCTCTCCGTCAGCGTTTACTATTATTACAAATGTAGCCGTTAAACATACCATGTTCATGGCTCCCACCATAATATTTTCAAAGTGGAAAGTCGTGCCGGTTCTATCTTGCTCTATTTCTACATCTTCGTCAGTGTTTTCTTCAATATCTTCTTCAATGCCTTCATCATCCTCTGATTCAACCTCATTATCACTTTCATGGTCACCATCTTCATCTACAATATCTAAGACATCAGGAACTTGATCATCGACATTATTAATATCTTCGAAGGACAATTCTTTTAAAATTTCTATTATAGATCGGTTAGCCATTTTAGTTAATTCACGCTGATATAATGTTTTTCTTCTTTAACTTTAAGATGTTAAGAACAAATAATCCTGACTAACGATATTGGTACAAATATATACAAGTTTAGTGACCAAAGATGAGGGCAGGTGGGAAATATTTACCTCCACATTATGTTTTCCCTATTGGCTCATGTCTGACGATGATCCAATAATATCGACGATTGGGGTGGATCTGTAACACAGATTGTACTCTTACACTCCCTCCCACCCTTTCACATTAAACATATACGTATAGCATTCGTTGTGTATATGTACATAACAAAGTAGGAGGCAATTAATAGTGCGTATATACTGTAATCTGGAGGGGTAATTACAATTGCAAAATACAAAGTATCTTTATGATATAAAGAAAGAGGATTTCGAGAGATATTCATTCAGTTTAGATACGACATTTAGTGAAGGGCAAAAAGAAAATAAATAGAAAAGAAAATGGAATCAGTCATTAACTTCAACTTCCTGAACTGGTTGGCGAGGGAAGAACGCATCAACCGGGAAACCAACAATCTTCTTGAAGGCAACATTAACCGTGAAGAAGAGGTATGGCATAATATTATTTCATTCTTTCGGATCAGTTAATTTATCGATACTTTTTTTCAGGCAGACCATGAAGTCCCACAAGTGGATGATGGTATTGCCCCCGATGCAGATGAAGGCATTGTTCCCGACGAACCCAATGAGGGTAGTGACATCAGCATAAATGTAATGTGTGAGACGACAGCGAAATTTAGGGTACTTGATGACGTTATTTGCTGTACAACAGCCGCATTTGTGCAGATAGAAACCATAGACAGTGAATATCTATTGTGTGAAGGCTGTTACATTTATTATGTAAGGAGAGTGCCCTCTGCATACTTCCATAAACACGCAGAGATACATAAAACCACAGATATACGACAAACTCCAAGGTTTTATTGCAGCTGTTGTAAAAGCAGAATGTTTGTTGTAAGACCTGCAGCTTCATGTATGTTTTGCAAAAAATAAGGATATGTAAATATATAGAATAGTTATCAGTAAGTGGTTTTAATTATTTTTTTTATAAGTAGATTATATACTAAGTAAAATGTATGTTTTTTATATTGTAAATATATATTTTTTTTTTCATAGAAATATAAATACTTCTTTTTTTTTTCATAATGTAAAGTAATTACCGTAATTGCCTTAATTATCCTAATTATTTCCTACCCCTATATTTACTCTAAGTTCTCAAATTACAGTAAATACTCTAATTACTGTAAGTACTCCAGTATTACATACAACAAGAGATAAATTGTAAAGGTCCCACCCTCATCGTTGCCACCACTGGAACTCAAATCAAGAGGGGGTAAAAGGACATAATAAAAAAAAAGTATATAGATTTTATTCAGTTTATGTTCTGCCACGATGCTATCAAGAATGCCCCTCCAAGATGACAACATTTCGTCAACAAGTGATGTAAGAACATCATCACCAACGTGGTCTATGGAAAGTGATGACAGCTTATACGATGGAGATGGTCCAGACAGCAGTGAGTGGTGGGAGCAAAGATCTATACAATATTGGACAGATCATGAAGACGATGACGAAGACAATTACGAAGACGATTACGAAGACGATTACGAAGATGACAATGAAGATAATCCTCCACAGCCTGACAGTACTAGCAGTAGACCAACATCTCCGTCCGCATGGTCAATGGATACAGTAATTTATGATTTGGATGCTCCACCATATCCAGATCAAAGTCACTGGGTGCAACAGGAGGTAGGAGATATTATAATACCATCACCGCCCCCCGAAGAAGACTTATGATACATTTTATTTGTTTCATTATTTTTATACATTTAAATAATAAATATTATAAAATTTACTGTGTGACTTATTATTAAAACGGAAGATAATTTATAAAAAACCTATTGCCTCCTTACTGATTTTGAATAAATATTATTTATATAAATATATATATATATATATATATATATATATATATATATATATATATATATATATATATATATATATGTATATATATATATGATATATATGAAATATGTGATATCTGAGATGACATCCAGATTTCCTATGTAAATAGTTATTTTTCTTTGTACAAAATAAGTAATAAAGTACATAAAAGTTATATAGAGTAAATAATAATATTCAGGTATTAGGTATAAATTGATATCTGAGATGACATCCAGATTTCCTATGTCTGTATATCACTTTTTTATTACTTTTTGTCAATTTCTTCACGTTAAATAGCATTCAACTAATTACGATTTTTTTTATTATTATTTGGAGTATGTATAATTTTATGACATAAGAAATAATAATATGGTATAAATCGATTTGAGATATCCAAGTTTCCTATGTCTAAATATTTATTTTCACTTTTTCTCACGTTATATACGAGAACATATAAAATTCAACTTTTAACTAGTTTCGAATTTTTTACTTAGAATATGTAGAAGTTTTAAAATATAAGTAGCAGGTTGTTCCGATGGCACAGTTTGTAAGGCATCGTACTGGAGATCGAAGGGTCCAGGGTTCAAATCCCACCACACCTATATTTTTTTTTTTGTTGTGTTTTAAAGAAAAAATTATTTTACTTGTGCAAAATAAATAATAAAGTAAATGAAGTAGATAAAAATTATATACAGTAAATAGTAATAATATAGTATTAGATATAAATCGGTATCTGAGATGACATCCAGATTTCTTATTTCATAATATCACTTATTTACTCTTTAAATTTTTTCACATTGTATAACATTCAGCCGTTAACTAATTATGATTTTTTATTATTATTATTTGGAATATGTAGAATTTTAAGACATAAGAAATAATAATATATTATAAATCGATCTGAGATATCCAAATTTCCTATTTAAATACCACTTTTTTACTTGTTTCTCACTTATTTCACTTTTTTTCACGTTATATATGAGAATATATAACATTCAATCGTTAACTAGTTTCGAATTTTGTATTTAGAGTATGAAGAAGTTTTAAAATACGAGTTGCTGGATGGTCCGATGGCTTAGTTTGTAAGACGTCGTACTCAAGATCGAAGGGTCCCGGGTTCAAACCCTACCATACCCAGAGATTTTTAATTCTAAATTCGCTTCCCCCGTCCGCTTGGACGGGGTTGGGGGGCGGAGGCGGGACGGTGGGCGGGAGTCCTCCGCTTTTTTTTAGGTTTTATTTTTTTGTGTGTGGCTGCTTCGAGTTAGACAAAAAAAAAATTTTTTTATTTATATATTTTTTTTAATATTTGCTTTGTATTGTGATACATATTAACCTAACCTAGGTAAACAGTTGGCGCGCACTCTAGTTTTTTTTTGGGAGGGGGGGGTGCGGGGAGGGGATGATGAGAAGGATGAGGAGAGATATTTGCTTTGTATTGTGATACATATTAACCTAACCTAGGTAAACAGTTGGCGCGCACTCTAGTTTTTTTTTTGGGAGGGGGGGTTGCGGGGGGAGGGGATGCGGGGGGAGGGGATGAGGGGAAGGATGAGGAGAGGTTCTGCATCACACAAATAGAAATACTACCTAGCCTAAAATATATACAGATAATTTACAGTAATCGATAATATACAATTTAAAAATTTACACAAACGGCAATATACAAGAAAAAAAAATACTATTTACAATAATTTACACAAACGGCAATATACAAGAAAAAAAATACTATTTACAATTTACACACAATATACAATTTAAAAAAAAACGTACACTAAAAGAGACAATTAATGAAAAAAATTTTAAATTAAAAAAAAACATGCAATTAAGGAAAAAAAAAATTAAAATATATATACAATTTACCTCAGAATTGGGATGTGTGTATGAGGAATATTACATTTGTCCTCCACACCCCTCAACTGGTCGGCCTTTAAACTATACCGCTGATAAGCGGCATCGTATGCCGCGCGAGCTTCCTCCACTTTGTCCGCCTCCTCTTGCACTTCTCTTCGCAGCACAGAATACATGTCCGAAAAATTGTTTACTAACATATTCACTTCAGGCTGCGAAAATATATTGTCCACATTTTGCACATTGTCTACATTTTGCACATTGTCCACATTTTGCACATTGTCTATTACTGGTCTCAAAACCGTCTCAGGTAGTGGAAGAGGCAATACTTGAGGATGTGTTGCCGCTACCAAGGGATGTATTGTCGCTACCACTACCTGAGGCGGTGGTGGCACCACGGTGTTGTCCTTATTTGAATTGTTCTGCGGTACTTTTTCAATCACTAAACCCGCAGGCACTTTTATGTCCAGACACTCGCCCGACGATTGCGCTGAAGACGCTGACAGTGTTTTTGAAAGAGGGCGCTTAGCATTCTTAGTTTTTATTGCTGACTTTTTATTGTCAACCACTTTTTTCTTTATAATAAGCCTCTTCTTTGGCTCAAAATCACTGTCATCGTCTTCAGTTGTGCCAAACTCAATTGTAACAAGAGGAGACGCTCGCTTACGACCACTAAGTCCTAACCGCTTACCACCACGTCCGCATCCTGATGTAGAGGGTACTGCCACTGGTGCCGGTGCATGTATCGGTGCTTGTGTCGGTGCAGGTACGCTGGTAAAGTCATTGCCATCATGCGGATGATGTAATGGTATGTCCTGTAAGATGTGAATTTTCTTTCCACCCTTACCCTGTCCATACTTTACATCTGCAGCGGATGACATTGACGAAGATGACGAGCCTGACGAGGACGTGTCCGACGAGGAAGACGAAGGCGATGGTGGCTTCTTCCCTGATGTCGATGGTTGTTGATCATCCAGTGTCACAACTGGCCACACGTCGTCATCAAAGCCCGTCGCCATATTGTCGACCGGCACAATCATATCATCCGGCACGATTGAAGCTAACAACGATAATGTAGTTAACGTTTCAACACACATTGTTGCTGATTCACCATTATTGCTTCTGTGTTTCATGATGATAGTGAATGATAATGAACTCTTTAACTTTTAACTAGCGACACTACTTCACAACTACACAGTCAAAGCGGAAAAGAATGTTTCTAGCATCTACCGATGCTCTGTAAGCTACTCTCACCCCTCCATTGAGAGTGGGATGAGCACTTTCATTGGTTGAACAGTCAACGCGCGCAGCCTTTTACTCCAACAGAAGCGCCACCCCAAGCCTAGCGGCCGCGTCATATAACCTATACCTGCGCGAGCAGTCCATTATTCCAATAGAAGCGCCACCCCAAGCCATGCGGCCGCGTCTTGTAAACTCAATCTGCGCACGCAGTCCTTTACTCCCTCAGAAGCGCCACCCCCTAGCCTAGTGGCCGCGTCATGTAACCTATACCTGCGCGAGCAGTCCATTATTCCAATAGAAGCGCCACCCCAAGCCACGCGGCCGCGTCGTGAAACTCTACCTGCGTACGCAGTCCATTACTCCAACAAAAGCGCCACCCCAAGCCAAACGGCCGCGTCATGTAAACTTTACCCACGCGCTCATTCCATTAGTTCAACAGAAGAGACCACGTCATCTAAAATTTATCTGCGCGCGCAATCTATTAACCCGTCAAATGAATTACTTTAAGTAATGAGTAAGACTTTTCAATGTATTGATAAAGATGATAGGTAAGGTACTAAAAGTCTCACTTTTTTTAACTTTAAGTAATGTGCATAAGTAAGAAAAACAGAATAGCAATTTTACGCTGTAATAAATATTTTAAATACCTTAAAGAAATTCAAATCTTTATTTGTCTACTACAAATTAATACAAGTAATGTTGTCTTCTATTCTATACCACATAAGGTTAAGTTATATAGTAAATTATTTTATTGTTTATTTATAATTTCTAAAATGTTACATTGTAATATAGAGATTTAATGATGTATGAACTTTCCAGTATAAAAACAGTTATAAGATTTTGTAGGTAAAGTACAGAGTATGATTTTTTCTACATTATACATTTTCTGTACAACTATGCTATGTTGTATTTCAATATGGTGTGTGAACTATAACAAACAGTTGTATGAATTTGACCTTTACGTTCAACATTAAAAAAAAATGTTTTATTGGCTTAACTCGGCTATTGCTTCAAGTAAAAGTTCAATTTTATTGTCACGGTCAACATTATTCATGGTAGCTATTAACTGGTGCAATCTTTGCTCTAGTTCACTTTGGAAAAATGTAATGTCTGAATGCCCCCAAGGTAAAGTTCTAGTGCTGTTGGGAATTACAAAGCGCTTGTCATCGTATTGGGATAAAGAGACTTGGTTTCTGATTTCTGTATATATATCATGCAAGTAGCTTCGAAATGTACTCATTTTTCTGAATATTAAACCTCCCTGCTCAACAATTTTTTTATAGTCATCTATTGACAATTGTTTTTTGATAACGGATTTTTTAACACCCTTGGCCTTCTTCAATTCACTAGCCATAGATTGAACGTAGTAGGCTTTCGCGCCAGTGCCGTAGAAGGTAATAAGGGGATCTGCAGGAAATTCGTCTTTAAAATTCCCTAATACTGACAAACTTTTCGGAATATTAAATTTATTTCCCTCCACGTAGTTGGATGTGTCAAATTTATCGGGATTTTCTAGTATGAAATCATAAAAATTTTCTGTGAACACTTTAATTATCAGAGAATCCGTATCAGTGTATAGTAAGTTAGCATTTTCACCGAATTTTTTTTTATAACATTATAGAAAAAATTATACAAGACCGTCTTAGACAATTCCAATATACAAAAACCAACGTAAATTGGCTTGTTGTATACTATCTTTAGTCTACCCATATGAATGGCTACAAAATCTTCACTAAATATTGTACACGTTTTAAAGTTTGGACGAGCTATTAGTGCGTTCACACCCATACCCAGTTTATTACTCTCCCAATGAGTAACCAATTTAATATCCATTCTATTATCCACGTTCTCCATAGTTTTACCGTACACTGCGTTATTCATTAATTTATACTGATCTTTTTCAAATTTTTCTGTAGCTTTGTTTCTCAGCTCCGTATTTAGGTCAATATATTTTTTTAACCAAGGTGATTGATTGAATTTAAGTATTCTATGTGTTTTTAAAACCATCAAGCCGTTATTAAGAGCTTGTTTAAAATTTTTATAATGTACAACATATCTTCTCTTATCATTCAAATTAGGTATCAATTTTTTTTAATTTTGATTTTGATGTGGGTGGAATAATACTTTCTGCTAAAAATGGAAGATCTGAATGCAAATCATGTAATTCTTGAGGATAATGTATATCCACCTCTAAAACGTAGCCCTGTGGACTTTCATCTGAAACATTCGAAATATCTAAATTTAAAATTTCTGTATCAGACATCCACTCAAATCCACCCGTTGGCATCGGTTGAGACATACTATGACCATATAGATTAGTGGCGTCAAGATATGTGATAAAAGATGATGGTTCTGTGGGATCGTAATTGGGTAGAAATTTATTATTCGCGATATGCTTCCGTTCCGAACACTGACTAATTCCGCCCCTTATGGCCTTCTTAAAAAAGTGAATCATATCTATATCCGTTAACAATTCCAACTCTACCCCTGTTAGTTTCAACATTGCGTCCCACGATAATCCGGGAGCAGTGTAGTACTGAGCTGGGTCTAATCTATATTTGTCCAAACAAATTCTGCGAAAATTTTCAAACACATCACACAAAAGAAGTACATCCGATTTTAAATAAAGATCTGAATAATCCCCTAAATTATGACATTCGAATAAGTTCCATACATCATTAGCCCTTTGATAATCTTCATCTGATATATGTTGATCATTCAGATTATCATAAAATTCCTCTTTAGAAGGTAATTTACGATTAGTTAATTTGTCTAAATTATCCATGAAACTATATGGAAATACACCCTTTTGCCTCATTAATTTAAATTTTTCATTGTCACTATAAAAACTTCTTGTTACCACCAATTGGTGATCTGCTAAATTTCCCCCTAAAACCTCTAAAGATGCCGATAAGAACTTAAAACTATCGATAAAACGTAATTGTAAATATTTCTTTTTTTCTCACCCTTATTATTGATATAGTCATGCATATATATACGTTTTGTAAAGGATATATATTTCTCCTTATTTTGTGGTATTACATCTACCTTATCATTATGAGCACATAACTCTTTTATAAATAAGTGGCTGTCGTAGTTGCTTAAGCAGTGAAATATGATTGGTACAAAATTTGGTATTTTAAAATTTAAATTACATATCGAATGTGCGGCGGCGAATCTTAGTTTACCGGTAATATGACAATGATCTTTTACTTTTACGTCACCTTCTTTAAACGGCTTTTCACAAATACCACAAACGGTGGCATTCTGAAAGTTTTCTCTCTCTTGTGCTGTGAGTGTAACCATTGGACATATGTCTTTCATATATCTATTATAGATTTCCCTTACATCGGCTTCTATACGTGATACAAAAACTTTAGCCGCATCGGCTCCTCTATAAAGTTCAAACTTGGAGAGAGAATTGTCAAAAGAACATTTTATTAAATACGCGAAAGAGTAAGGCTCGTGTTTATAAGTCTTATTCGTGTAAGAACGTTGGGGGTTTGGCTCGCATGTAGCAATAGGTTTTAAAATTGATTCAAAATCAGCGTATATTACGAATGGTACTTGCATTTGCCTTTCAGAGTGTTCGAATTTTAATATATTTTCAGATACTTGCTTGCCGTATTTATCAATCCGTAATTGTGTTGATGGTGTCGTTGTATACACGTGATTACAATCATTGCGCTGGTGTTGAAATAGCTGACGTTCATGATTGAAATATAACAAGCAACCATCACAAAAATATTTTTTATGTCCATAATGTGATATTTGAGATGAAGCTAACCTAGACAAATCTTTTATCCAACAATAGTGAGTACTAACACAATCTTTATTACAATGATGACTTGCACCACATTCACCCGAAATTAGTAATAGATTTATATGAACATGTAATTTTTTCTCAGAGTAACGTAAAGGCCCAACTACTTCATACTTTACTTTATTATTTTGAAATATCTCTTCTAATCCATACACGTTAATTGAAATATTATTCATATCCTCAAATTTCGAAATGTCACGTAACTTTACTGGAAAATTCATACCTGTCAGATTTAAAACTGTTGAATAATGTGGATATGATGACATTTCAGCTGTTCGACCATTTGCAGGATAAAGCGCAGAAGTTACAGCCCAAGCAAAGCAATACTGGTCCTGGTTCTCCACATTTACCACAGCCTTCTTATTTTCTACAAATCTTGGTAATTTAATGTATGATGAACCACGCAGAGGACTATACTTATTAACATTAATTTCAACAAATTTAATTCGTTCGAGGGTCCATCCTAAAAAAAATAAATAAATAGTTATTAATCATCATATTCCTATTATTTAATAAAAGATTATGTTACCTGACTCACGTTCTTGGAACTCGGTAGTTTGCGTAACCATTGCATCCACAAAAGAATCCAAGACATCATTCAAATCCATACTATCATCCAAAATTTTATTCTGACTATTAAATGACTTCATTTCGGATAATTCTTGCGTTTGCAACATATATGTGGCAAACGTCTCCATATTTACTTTTACCGTATGATGAATTCTCAACACTTCCTCGAATAGATTTAAAATTTTTTGTCTAATCTCATTAAAAAACAGTACATAGTCCAGATAATTATTCTCACTGTGCACTCTGTATGTCACAATTCTGTATTTAAATGCACTCTGTACAATTTCAACACCATTATACAAGGGAACACACGAGTTTGTCCTATGTTGCAGCGTTCGTCTATGGGAAGTCATTTGATTTGCTCTTAAAGTCACATTACAGTAATTGCATGTTTCCATAACTGTAGATGTTGATGGGTGCGTATCTAATTTGGGCTGTTTAGCTGGAGGTTCATTATCGAGTAAATTCGTACATGATTGCCTCTGGTGACGCCGCATATTATCGCTACGTGTAAAACTTTTACCACAAGGAGTGCACAAATACATTTCAGCTCTTTACTATTGGAGAGTAGCGATACTAATGATCATATGTTACCTCCTCTAAATCTGTTAATATAACTATCCCCCTACCTATGCAGAGTACTTACAAGAGAGGAGGGCAATTGTAGTACTTAGGACAATTTAAGTGGTGGGGGGGCAATTGCAGTACTTACGGTTATTAGAGTATTAACGATAATTAAAATACTTACGGTAATTTATGTATTTACAGGGCGGAATAAAGTACTTAGGATAACTAGAATAACTACAAGGGTGGGAGGTACTTGAAGTACTTAGAGCAATTACACCGGTGGGTGAAAAGTAATTGCAGTAGTTACAGTACTTACAGTAGAGGGGCGCAATTGCAGTAATTAGGGTAATTAGAGTATTTAAGGTAATTAGAGTATTTACGATAATTAGAGTACTTAAGGTAATTACAGTAATTACAAAGGTGGGGGGGGTACTTGGAGTACTTAGGGTAATTACAGGGGTGGGGGGGCACTTAGAGTAATTAGGGTAATTAGAGTAATTAGCGTAATTAGGGGTGGGGGTAGGAGTGGGGGGAGGCCGAGAATCGGTAAGAATTCCCTACTCCCGATCGAACTCGCAGTTACATTTTTAAAAAGGCACATATACACGATGCTTATTTAATGAAAAATCATAATAGTTACACTAAATTGCAGAGAATAACTGGAAAAATGTGTTATTATTTTTGTTGGCATGATGCAAATCTTAGAAGTAAAATATACGAACTGCACCCGACATAAATTTGTGGTTTGCTTCAATAAAATAACCTTCAATAACAACGACGCCATTGGTGGCACATAAAAATAGTAAGTTATTGTGTGGTGATACATGGGCAATATATTAGCGGAATTGGCAGAACTGCTAGGGGGAAATAAAATGAAATCTACAGACCAGAATATTGGGAACGAGAAATATATTATTTTGTCAAAACTTTTTTAATTACTAGTAAAAATAAACCTCGTACTTACTGAGCAAAAGCTCATAAAATATAAAGTAATTAGGTATTATTATAGCAAATATTTAATAATGATAATAATAATAATAATAATATTTTGCCACTCTTAATACAAGATGCAAAATAATTCTTCTACTGAAAGATGTAATTTAATTACTGTACAAAATATCGTATTCTTTTTGGATAAACTTATTTAAAAAAAAACTTTGGATTATACCATGTGATGTGAGGATAAAATTCGTGAGAAGAATACAAAATTATACATCAGTAAAATAGTTTCCTTATATCTAGAATTAAATTTAATTTATTTCCCCCAAGACTTGTCTATGATTTTCTAATATTCCTTGCGAATAATTCAGGTATATGTATAATAGGAACAGGAACGAATTTCTCCTATCTGGATGAACATCAAGAATATTATATTTGAAAGATATGAACTATACATTAATCACATTTGGAAACGTGTAATTTTTATTCTTATTTAGGCGTTGTTATTATTTAGTTTAAATATATGTTTTTTATCATGTGTTATTGTATTTTATTTCATTTTATGTGTACGAAATTTCAAATACATTGCAATACTGACATTAAATATTATGAGTTAATTTTATATTTGTTATTAAATTTTTTATTTATTTATTTACGTACAGTGTTCAACAGGTAAAATGCCCCATTTTAGAACTGGAATGAATATAGGAATACAAAACATCATTCGTTATAATATAAAACTCAAAGCAACAAAAAAATAAGAAAGAAAAAAATAGATTAAAATTAAGCAATAAACAATGAAAGTAAACATATAGGGTGTCCCAACCAAAAGTAGGCATCCTGAATAACTTTGGAGATAACATTTTTTTTGAAAAATTGGTGAAACACGTCGACCTTGTTTCCAAAGGGGACATATTATAATGTAATACTTGTATACCTATCATCATCCCTCTACCCTACACGGCCACCCACTCAGAAAATTCAAATGGCAAAGGTGGTCGAGTGATACATCTTTTGAAAGGTCTTTCAATTCTCTACATAACTGTGTATTTTTCTTAAAACTTTTATCGATTCGTTCCTGAGAAATAATTGTTTCATTATTTTAGGTTCGGGAAATAAAAATAAAAGAAGCAGTTTAAATTATCGTATGTATTGTTTAAAATGACCCCCACCGACTTCTATACAGTAGCATAATCTGTCTTGAAATTCTGTACGAACACTTCTGAACACATCTGGAGTTAATAAACGGCATTCTCGAACAATTCTTTCATGTAACTCTTCCAGAGATGCGGGTTTTGTTGCAAATACCTTCGATTTCAAATGTCCCCACAGAAAGAAATCCAAGGGAGTTAAATCGCGTGACCTAGCGGGCCACTTCACAGGACCTCTTCTTCCAATCCATCGCTCAGGAAATCGATTATCCAAAAATTGACGGACTGCTATAGCAAAATGTAGGGGTGCCCCATCCTGTTGAAAAAACAGTTTGCCCTCTAAAATATTATCGTCTTCTTCGAGGATTTGGGTAATCATTGGGTCGATGTTATTTTCTAACAGATCGAGATACATTTCGCCATTTAAATTGTCATGAATAAAAAACGTCCCGACAATGTGATCCCCTAAGATGCTTGCCTAGGCATTTAACTTCTGAGGTCTTTGAGTATGAGTTTCCATCAACAAGTGTGGATTGGTTTCACTCCAATACCTACAATTGTGCCTGTTTACCTCCCCATTTAACTGAAATGTCGATTCATCAGAAAAACACGTATTGTACAGTAGATTGGCATTACCGTTTAATTGTTAAAAATCTCACAGAATTCAAGCCGACGATCGGGATCATCTTTGTTTAATTCGTGTACCAATTTAAATTTATATGGATGAAATTTGTGGGCCTTTACAATTCGATGAACACTGTTTCGTGATACACCGGAAGCGTCGGCTACTTTCCTGATCGATTGATTATTATACATCTTCAAATGATCCAGAACTGCCATTGCGACTGCTTTATTCCTAATCGGTCGCTGAGGTTCATACTTTTTGTTTCCTACAGAACCTGTTTCCATAAATTTTGTCAATAATTGTAAAACATACTGAGAACCAACCCTTCTGTCTGGGTGATTTCTATTTAATATGCGCTCCATAGCTCTAGCACAATTATCGTTTTTAAAATAAAGGCTGACATTTTCTATTTCTCCTGAAGGGTATAAACCATTTTGAGAACTTACTCTGGTAAAATGTATCTCGATTTAAAATCGGTTGTGAACAAATTAATGTTCAAGGACTATCAAATACTTACGAGTATCTTATTATTCTAAAACTAAACGGACAGGGAAAGTGTTTTTTGTCGAAAAAACTCGTGTTGATTTGAGAGCATTAAAAAATGTAGTTTTTTTATAAATTCCAATACCCAGTGCCGTGCACTTTAAATTTTTTAAACGATTTCGATTGTGTGTAATCATCAAAAATAAAATTATTTTCCATAAGCACGAATAGATAAAAGTTGAAAAAAAATACACAGGGAATTGAAAGACCTTTCAAAAGATATATCACTCGACCCCCCTTGCCTTTTGAATTTTTTGAGGGGGTGGCCGTATAGGGTAGAGGGATGATGATAGGTATACACGTATTACATTAAAATATGTCCCCCTTGGAAACAAGGTCGACGTGTTTCACCAATTTTTCAAAAAAATTTTGATCTCCAAAGTTATTCAGGGTGCCTACTTTTTGTTGACACACCCTGTATATGCAAAAAGTAAACTATAACCAACTGAGAGATTATATAACTAAACAGACAAATAAGTGAAACAAATCTTAAAGCATCATATATAAATTAAAGAAAAGCAAAATAAAATCGGTATTTTATTAATTCAGCTCTCTAATTTTTATGTCATTTGCTGTAATTAAAAATATTGAGGTCACTGCATAAGTTATTGAAATTATTACAGATACTGAATATAAATGAATTTTTCAGTATGTTGATAGTGGAGTATTATTTCAGATGTATCAAAATCATTGTCTAGCATTTTAAACAAAAACATTTTGGAAAAGTATAAATAGCCGTATGTTCTCAAGAATACTTCTCAGGCAGATTATTCTGCGGAAAACCAATAGCTGGATATGATCCATCCGATTTAAATCAAAGTAATTTAAGAAACTGCGCTGAATCGCGCCTAAGCTGTTTTTATATAGGGTGTCCCAGTTTTAAACCGACAAACTGTAACCATTGACAGAAAATACGATTTTGAAAAAAAGTTCCTATGATGCCCACAAAAACGTAGGACATAAATCAGTGGCGTTCGTCATTGACTAATTTAATCAGTGACGAACGCCACTGATAGGTTTCAATTAAATAGTTGCTATTAACTTGGTGAAAGATGATAAAAAAGAATAAGGCACTTAAAGATTGTTGTTTGATAGCTTTTTCGAATAAAGTATTTTGTTTATTAGAAGTTCCTTTCGGCAGCTTGTGGATGTATCCATATAAAAATGAATTTTTTGCTCAAAATGTAACAAACTTACGAGGTTTTAACAAGAGTCCTTTTTTATGTAAAATTGAATAGGGAACTGAAAAATATGGGAAAATTTAACGAAAATTCATTGGCGTCCATGTTCTAATTAAAGAGGATTATCCATTCACCCCTTTGTACGCCGCTGGTGAATGTATTTATGATTTTATTCACTATTTTTATTGGATCGGATAGTATTATAAACAGCACCAAATTGGGCGTCGATAGTAAACATTTTTTCCAAGATATAAAGTGAAAACTTAAAAAAAAAAAACTTTTAACACTCTGTATCTCGTTTATAAAGCGTTTGCGGGCATAGGAACCTTTTTTCTCAAAATCGTATTTTCAATTAATAATTATAGTTTATTGGTTTAAAACTTAGACACCCTGTTTATCATAATACGGGGTGGATAGGGTCATTTTTCACGGGTTTTTCTTGAGATTCGATAACATTTTGTCATACCTAAAAATTTCAAAAAAGATGATTTCCAAAATGGAAATTTTGACCCCATTCACCTCATCTCATTCACGGTACCAAATAAGTAACGAACAAGTTTTAATCTAACAAATGACTGGTGTAGTATCAGTAAAATCACGTCTAGAACGTACTATGAATCCAAGAGTTTACTGTCAAATACGACTCCAAGGTCACAAAAAAGTTAGTCTCAGAAGTATGACACTGTTCAAATGGTAATCAATGATAAGTGGTGACGTTTTTAAAGAAAATGATATTACATTACATTTGTTAGTGTTCAAATGTAATTTATTTACTCTGTAGGTATTTATTGTATTAACACATGCTTAAAGTTATTTACATCTTTGATGATTTGAGTAGACTTAGTCATCACTTATCATCAGCACATAACAGACAAGATAAAGTTATTTCCATTATTATATCATTGATAAATATATTAAAAAGCAGGGACCCTAAGATAGACTTCTGAGAAAGACCAGAGGTGGCAATAAATTAAATAGACATGAAACCAATATACAGGGTGTCCCAAAATCAATTCCCCAGCCTCCGAGGTTAGACCAAAAATAAGTCGAAAATCACATATCAAAATTTCGAAAAGTTCCTCCTTACGAAATTATGGCCATCTTAAAGATCGCAATGAAGGTATTTTTGCAAATCAATTTTTTAAATAGGTATCGAGGTAAAGATAGTTTATAATCAAGTCACCTTTGACGAAAACAGAATACGACATTTTGTGTGTCAATGTCAATAAAATATTTCAAATTTAAACTGACGTACAACGGTCAACAATTAAGTTTTCATACTTATTACAATGCCCAAAAGGTACAGCAATCAAGAATATTTAGATATGATTAAACTACTTTGAGTTTATAATAATAATGCTCGTGCCGCAGAGCGTCTGTATCGCCACCGTTTTCCTACTACGCGACACCCAGATCATAAAACAATAAGTGCTGTTGAAGTTTGTCTACTTGAAACTGGATGTTTGGCTTCTAACATGATTCATGCTGGTCGTCCTAGACAGTTAACATGGCAACAGCAATTACTCCACGACATTGAAGAAGATCCATCTGTAAGTACCAGGCTCTTGGAAGCCAATCGTCACCATCGTTCGTAGTACTATTCACAGATTCATGCAAAGAGAAAATCTGTATCCTTATCACTTACAGCCGGTTCAAAAATTGCAACTTGGGGATAGTGAGTTGCGCTTACAATTCTCCAGATGGTTTTTAAATTGCTTAGATACAAATGAAGACCTTTTTAAGCAAGTATTGTGGAGTGATGAGTCCCATTTTAATCAGCAAGGGGTGTTTAACCAGCACAACTTGCATATCTAGAATTACGAAAATCCACATCAAATTAGAGAATCACATAAGCAAGTGCGCTGGAGTGTAAATGTGTAGATTGGTTTGTTGGGCAATAATATAATAGGACTACATTTTCTACCTATGGTATTAAACGCAGAGAATTATGCAAATTTTTGCGAAAACATATTACCTAACTTTTTGGAAGATATTCCTTTATTACAATGTCACAGTATTGTGTATCAACATTATGGAGCGCCTACTCATTATTCTCGAAATGTTCGAGAGATATTAAATCAGCGATTTCCCAATAAATGGATCGGTAGCAGAGAAACTACTTCTTGGCCATCTAAGTCCCAGGATCTCAACCCAATAGACTTTTGGCTTTGGGGTTACTTGAAAAAATGCGGTATACAAAGTCCTACTGAATAATGAGGATGACGTTATTGTTCGGATTTATGGAGCATTAACTCAAATTACAAGCTAAACAATAGGTCGTGTTGAAAACAATTTTCCTCGCCGATTGCATGCATGCATAGAACAAAATGGTGAACATTTCGAACATTTGCCTTTGTAAATATAGTTATTTTAATTTTATTATGTGTAGATGTCACTTGATTTAAATTAATAAACTATCTTTACCTGGATACCTATTTCAAAAATTGATTTGCAAAAATACCTTCATTGCGATCTTTAAGATGGCCATAATTTCGTAAGGAGTAACTTTTCGAAATTTTGACATATGTGATTTTCGACTTATTTTTGATCATAGAGTTTAATCCCGACGGCTGGGGAATTAATTTTGGGACACCCTGTATTGAACTCATTACAGTAGTAGCGAATCTGAGAAGTTATGTGTAACTTTGTAAATGTATGTAAAATGCATGTATGTATGTATGTAAGAAAGAATATTTCGGGAATCATTAATTTTAACTTATCTTATAAAATAAGTGCATTATGAAATTGTTCATAATTTAACACGCGCATATTGATAAACAATCAAAGCTCCTGTCAACGAAAAAAAATTTGATAGCACCGTGATCTCGGCGTTAATTTTTTCCACTATATTAAAAATTACAGCCACCTAAAGTTGCCTAAAAGACCCCGTTTAAGAAAATAAATCTGTTTTGTTTTTGTGTGACTAATGTGTGGAGTTGTACGCGGATACTTAAATAACACAAACAATTACAATACAAAAAATTTTATATTGTCTGTTTTGAGATATGACAAAATAGCTCTATATGCATATTTCTAGGTATGGCTATCAATATTTCATTTGACAATAATAAAATGAGAGAACTTTTGTTTCCAAATATGTAAAATATTTACAAATATTCCTGGTAAGCATCGCCCAGGACCACTTTATCGTTCATCGAAATCCATTGTGTTGGAAATGTTTCTTGCACCTCCCGGAAATTTCTGTATATATTAGAATATGAATGAACATTCATAGCGTTCTTTAAAAATACTTTTGCTACGCGTGAGAACCAAAATATACAGTTGATAGAAACATTATTCGCTTTCGATTTGAAATTTTCATTTATAAGGCATTTTACAAAGAAACGTAGGAAAATGGAATATAGATATACTTGTAGAAAATGAGTATTGTACCTACATGGGACAAATACGAGCTTAATGAATAATAATAATAATAGAGTTAATAATAGAATGAGGCTTTCAGCTGCTCTTAAAAATTACAAAAAAGAGATAAGTATACAAGTCGAAAGTAGTAAGGTCAAGTGGAGTAAAATTTGAATAGTGTCTGTTTAAACTAAGTTTAATTAAAAACTAATTAAGTTAAAAATTGCATATTCATTCATTTTATCTTCTTGAGTATTGGATATTGAACTTTTGATATTGTAGGACTAAAATCTATATTTCAAAATTTTTTCCGAACTTTTTTTCAAATGATGTCTATATTACCACTTGTCTCAGTATATGGGACAAGTGTGTAACGTTTCGCCAATTTCGATACGATTATCTTTAGACGATTTATGGGGCAAGTGTGTAAAAGTGCAAAATTTTCACCACGACCTAACTTTTACAGAATTGGAAAAGAATAAAAACCAAATATTTTATGAACTTCCTTATTAAAATGAAGTAAGGAATACTGAACATAAAAGTATAAAATAAAACTATTTGCTGCCTTAACGAACTGATCTATTCAGCATTATATGCCGATAAATCAATATAAAATCGAATTAAGCCTCGCTGAAATATTGTAGGCTTCGGAAGTTTTAATAACATCACTTCTTGAAACTACGGAACAGTCATCTGGATTTGCCACAAGTAAAACTTGTTGAACTTGAAGGATTCAACAAACGCGCTTATCTAGTGAAATTTAGTTCTAATTCGTCTTCTTTTTTATTGTCTAAAATTATTTGTCCAACATAATAGCGTCGTGATTTCTTAGTAAAAACAACCAATATCCAGTTTTCTACCTCGGCACCTTCTGTGATTTTAGCTATTTAACAGGGGCAAGTGGTTAGTGCTCAAGTTCTAACCTCCAAGTGCTGTACCCAGGCTACTTGGTAATAATGGTCGTCATAATAATTGATGTATTCGGAGGGATAAAGCCTACGTTGCTCTCGACACTGAAGACCACACCAGCCCGTCAAAAATCAGCCGAGTGGCTGGCAGACCAAATGCGGTCATTCTGGTTCTCTCCGTCTTCTTAGGACACACAATTCTGGTATCTACAGCCACTAACCCTGCGGAATATGGCGAGTGACTGTAGTTAATTCGCCGACGTGACTCTCGTGAGGCGGCATTACGAGTTCTATACTATATATCCATCTAAGGTACTCGTACGAGATAGACCAGACACTAGTGTTGCCTTACCTCTCCGGAGATATTGAGTCCGTGGCCGATAATGAGAAATGCCAGATTTACTGGAACTACTCTTTCTCGACGGTCAGGCTAATCCAAGCCAACAAGTCTGACATAATCCTCCTTGACCATCAACTCAAGGTGATGTGTATGTCATCGAGTTCTCGGCACCTGCGGAGAAAAACATCACCTTGAAGGAGGAGGAGTAACGGACCAAATACTGCGATCTCCGGTACGAGCTCCAAGTGCTGTACCCAGGCTACTAGGTAAAAATGGTCGCCCTAATAATAGGTGTACTCAGAGGGATAAAGTCTACGCTGCTCTCGGAACTGATGATCATACCGGCTTGCCAAAAATCAGATGAGTGGCTGACAGGCCAAATGCAGAAAGCTGTCATTCTGGATCCTCTCCGTCTGCTTAGTGCACACGATTCTGGTATCTACAGTCACTAACCCTACGAGATGTGGGAAGTGGCTGTAGTTAATGCGCCGAAGCTATTCCCGTGATGCGTCGGAGACCACGGGAGGGCTATCCGGCATCGGATATTCCGGAAAAATAATAATAATAATAATAATAATTCGGTTTGTAAAACATCATGAAACTGTAGGAGTGGGAGCAGTATTGTTCAAGGCAGCAAAAAGGTCAGCAGATGAACTCGGTCTCGCATTCGACACCAGGCGAGGTGCTGATGTACAGTCAGTCACTGAACTTCAGCCAAATCGCCTGAAAGCCTGAATTAGAGCTGCGGAACAGGAAAATATGTTTCAGCAGCATCTTGAAGAACCAGAAGAACTGTGCCCGGCAATCAGTATAGAGGAAGTTCAACAAGAACTTGTTGGTACCAAGAACTTCGCTGCTCCGGGCCCAGACGGCATTAACAACTAGTGGTGGAAGAAATCTTCTTCCTTTCACCGCCGACTGGCGCGAGTTTTCAACTCATGGTTGAACGAGAGACATCAGATTCCGGACTGGTTCGTCGAGGGACGTACTGTGCTTATCCCCAAAAAGGGGGATCTTTTCGACCCGAAGAATTATAGGCCGATCACTTGTCTCAACTCCTGCTACAAGATATTTACATGTATCTTGTATACTTGTGTGAATTGTAATTTCCTAGTTGACATCCTTGGATATGCATACGAATATGATGGCGTGTCTATGTCGATATCAGTAACGCCGTCATAAGGTGGACTATTAGTTGAAGGAGAGAAGGAGAAAGGTCGAGGCTTCTAGAGTCCGCTTACAACATAAAGAGGCCAGGGGCGTGACGTTATTGGCGCGGCAAGCATGGTTACCGCAAGCATTCAATGGACTGTTTTACAACGACAGAATAGCAAAATAGTTACTGCGCTTCCACGTGACAATGATGTACCTGGTCACTTTACATTGTGAACGGACTTTATCTATTTCAAAAATTAATTCAGATTGGTCACTATCATAATATAAATTGTCGTTATCATCTGAAGATATATCGTGATAGTGTCTAAAATAGTGTACCTATCTATTGTCTTCACTAAAGTCACTGACTATTTACGTCTTCATCACAATCTTCACTAGCAACAGGAATAAAATTCGTGCACAAAACTATTTCCTTGCCAAAATAATATAGATTTATTTGGGTCAAAATAAAATAAAGAAGGTCCTAGATCCAATTCTTTAGCTACGCTACGCTGATGAGGGGCAATAACTCCGAAACACGTGTCCGTAGCTGCATAGTTGTTTTTTTTGGGGATATGGCACTAAACCTTCTTTATTTTCTTGCCGTTCGTGAATTTTTTATCTTAGGAACAGTACATCTTTTTTTACAGACAATTTGTAGAAAATTTTGCGTACATTAATTTTTTATATAATTATGTTTTTCGTCTAAGCTACTGTTCGGAGTAAAATGCAAATAAACTAAAATGTCCGCCGTTTTCTGAACACGGCTAACGGACAGCTGATCACCAAGAAATTTTAATATGTTGTTACTACTACTATAGAGATATGTACCATATTTCAGCTTGTTATGAATTATTTCTGCTATTTTTCCTAAAATGATAGAAACTATTAGCTCAAAGAGTATTTTAGTATCATTTTAATACCCTTGAGCTATCATGTATCAAAAATTTGGTCTCTTATTACCACAAAAGTTTAGTCCTTCATTGCCACAAATAATACATGAATACTTGCTCCCTTCTGATTATTTAAAGAGTAACGTAGCTTGTGTTACTAATGTTTTGTATTTGTATTTAAGTTTCAAATTACAATAAAAAAAATGTTTCCAAAAATGTCTGTATTATTCTCTTACACACCATTTCTGGTATTTTTTATTAGATAGTTTTCAATAATTGTATTGTGCCCCCTCTTAGGTAGCTCCTGGATCCACCCTTGAATTTATCAATAATTATCTGTTCGTATCTTGTATTTATTGTCGATTTTTTTCTTGGAATAACTTATAGTAAAATTTCTTAAATGTACTTACGTTATTGGCATCTCACCACCAAACATATTACTCCATGCTATCCAGAAACTACTAACGATGGAAACAATATATATTACAACGAAATTAATATATCCGAATTTCGGCCACTTCCATAGTGGTATAATAATCATAGGAGACAAATAATAAAAAATCATGTCATCTGTTAAATACCACACTTGAACAATGCACTAAAACATACAAAATGAATAATAAATTGCGTACAGTAACAGAGTTTCATTATAATAAGTATTGTATGTTCTAAACAATTGGGCTTAGAGTTTCTATTCAATTTAATAGAATGGGACATACAAAAGAAATATGTGTTTGGCAGAAAATAAACTAATAATGTACATGCCGCTTAAAATTTAAATTGATGCATTGTACGTATACAAAGCATGTTTATACTGTGTATTTATTTGCATTTAATGAGTAAATAAACAGATTTTTGTGATGTATAATTGAACAAAGGGCACTGCATTAAGTAGCTTTAATATTTTTATAATGTAATGTAAACAGATAATGTCAAAAATATTCAACGGTTCAACTGTCGCGGAAACGGTGAATCAAGGTATTACAGGTATATCAATTTTCTGTAATAATAATTGAAAAATCATATTTTAACGTAAAATTTTTAATAAAGCCAACAAACTAAAAATATTCATTAATACACGCAACCTAAGTCGCACCATTAAGATCTTAAACAAAAAGTAACCTCTAAAGTGTGATATGCGTATCTGTTATGGTTTCTGAGTTAAAAGACAAACAATATTTTTCCCTCCACTTTGAAATGGTGTAACAGCTTTAATACATTATTATTGATCAAATATTTATAACTTTTCATTTTATATTGAGCCCATTTACTCAGTGCAGGAGTTTGACTACATAATTTTGGAACACCTTGTATAAACGATGACATATCTAATTGAAGTTGTTGTCATGGTTTTTATCAGGGCCATCACTTTAACAATAACTACATCAAATTACGCCAATAGCTATATCTAAGGGGCTAATAACTACTCATGTGTATTTTAATATTTCTTACATAAAAATTAGGAAATTACTAATGGCAGTGTGGTCAATCCAATTCAAATAATTACAAGCATCTGACACTTTCGGTTATACCGGAAGTCGATAGCAACTTGCTTATTTTAAATATAATACCCTATATATACTAGGGTTTTCGAAAAGAGCATAAAATTCTGAGTCAAAAATATATAGAATACCCTATGCCTAAACCCAGCCGTTTCAGAGATATTTGACATTTTAAAAATATTTTGACAGGTGTAATGGTGTACAATAACTTTCTTCGTGTAAAATATACTCATTTTCTTTTTGGCACGCAGAGAGACCATAAAGTGAGCTTTGCTCTACGGTTTAAAGAAATTCAATAATATTATACCAAGTGCTCCATTTTTGACGTTACATTTTGTAAATTTCAAACCGCGCAAACTTGCTTAAGTCAAATGGAACACCCTGTATTTTTTTACATCAGGTTATGTATAATTAAATTCTGTTTTTGTCTGGTATATTGTGCAGGTTTAAGTTACAACTTTTTGAAACATTTGCGATTTTCTTAGAAATTCAAGAATTCTTAGTAAAAATTTTATCAGATTAGTAACTATTAGTAATGTCAGTCATTTCCTTATGTCAAAAAATGCCACCGCGTTTATATTACACTCACGAAGATTTTTTGAATTTGTTTATTATTTGTGGAGAATGTGAAAAAGTAATATCAAGAACTTGTAGTACATCGATATCCACAAAAACTGAAACCGTCACCAAACACTGTGAAACACATATTGGATAATTTTAAAAACTATGGCTCTATCAAGGCAATAATTCAAAAGCGGAAGTCTATTATTGATGACGAAAACTTAGAAATAGCAATTCTGGGATATTTTCATACATTTCCAATGATGTCATTAATACAAGCTGCTCTGGAATCGAGACTATGCAAGGACTCAGTTCACAGAATCTTAATCAAACATAAATGTCACCTGTTTTCGTTTCAAATAGTTCAACGATTAAAAGAAACAGATTTCCTAAGAACAGAAAATTTTTGTGAATTTATTCTAATAAGGTCTGTAGGCGACGATTCTTATTTGGGAAATATTATATGGTCAGATGAGGCTCAATTTACCAAAAATGGACTTTTTAATCAACACAATTCGCATTATTGGAGTGACTCGAATCCTCAATTGTTCAGGGAGCAAACATTTCAAGAAAGTTGGCAGTTCAATGTTTACTGTGCCATATGAAACGATAGAGGGGTGGCATTAGAACTTTATGAGGAAAATTTAAACAGTAAGTTATAAAAATTTCTTCTTCTGCTAATATGTATAGTTAATTTTTTTGATTTTAGATGAAAGATCTAAATATTTTACAAAATTTGAATAATAACTATTTAGAAAATTTACCTCTCGCCGAACATAGAAACATTTATTATCAGCACGACGATGCTCCCCCACGTATCGCGTATTTGATAAATAATTTTTTACAAGAAACTTTTTATGATCAATGGATCGCCAATAATGGACCTTTCCTATGGCCTCCTCGCTCGCCCGATTTATCAATTTTAGATTATTTTATTTGAGGAACTATTATAAATAAAGTTTATGAGAGCCCATTAACAACTATTGAAGATTGTATGTAGAAAGTAAGAAATGCATTTCAAAACTTATCACAGGATTCAATTAGAAGAGGTTTAGGCATAGGGTATCACATGTTTTTGACTCAGCATATTATGCTCTTTTCGAAAGCCCTAAAATATATAGAGTATTCTATTTATAATAAGCAAGTTGGTATCGACTTCCGGAAGTGCCAGATGCTTGTAATTATTTTAGGTCGATTGGCCACACTCCCGTTAGTAGCTCCCTAAATTTTCAACATTTTCTGGTGCGTACTGTTCTCTATATCGATCGATGCATTTCCTGGTGAAACACCCTGTATAGTTTCCCCTTTTTTTTAGAATTTTATTTTATTACTACGATGATTTTAATAACTTAGTAACATTCATTTTTCTATTTAGTACCTGCATTATCTTTATACAAATCTTTATGGCTGACCATCTTTTGTTATTGTAATCAAATCTACGACATTTTATTTTGTTGCATTTGCTTACCTTTTGAAAAATGATGAAAACAAACCAACAAATATTGTTATGAATAGATAGCGCTACTCAGGTAGTCATTTCACGAATATCAGGGGAGAAATCAGCTGGTGTGCGAACATATCAATATTCTCATGTGCAAAAATGATACGAAATACAAATCTTACTTTATAATTTGGCGGCTGATTTTTGTAGTGTCCAAAATTAGGTGAACACTGAACATTTAGCAAACCCTATTGCACTATAACAATTATTTTGTAGTACTGGAAAAGATATATTATTAATAATAATTATTAATATCATTTAGAACAATTATTGTTCTAAATGATCTGAAGTTAGATTCCAGCACCTGTCATTAAAAATCCATTTGTAGTCTAAAAACAGATGATTAAGCTTACAGACGTAATTGGAGCATACATAAAATACTGAAAGTTTATCAAAAAAGCCACATTTACATTAGGATAAGAAAAGTCCACTTCTTTACTTGTAAAAATGTCCACTATCTGACAGTATTAAATCCCAGATTATTTTTTAAAACTGTTTGAAAAGTTTGTGTCACATGGTCCGCTGTGGTGACTGATAACTTGAAAAAAAATTTGGCCTAGATCGTACACAACATTCGTGGTGTCAATTAAACCAAATTGTGCTGTTGGTTAGCTCTCAAGACTGTATATGGCTGAGGGAATTCATGAAAAACTTCCATGCATGTATGCCAGATTTTCGTGAATAGTTGGATCCATAAATTCTCACTTGCGATGTATGTAGGTGGTGCGGGTTCTATCTTGCAGGTAAGTCTACATCTTTATTTATTTATAACATGACGTAACTGAAATGACTATCTGATATGCGGTCCCTAGTTATGATTCTATAATTCAAAAATTTCCCTATCTGGTCGGTAAT
The DNA here is from genome assembly GCA_029963845.1 of Rhamnusium bicolor. Lineage (NCBI taxonomy): Eukaryota > Metazoa > Arthropoda > Insecta > Coleoptera > Cerambycidae > Rhamnusium > Rhamnusium bicolor. The sequence goes on along the minus strand of JANEYF010000177.1, from coordinate 66,481 downwards.
GCATCTAGCGAATTTTTCCCTAGGTTTATGTCTATTTTTCAAATAGGGAAATAGGGAATTTAGCGGATCTTTTAAAATTTTAGAGAATTCTAGGTAATTTTCTCTTTGTACCAATCTAACTAAATCTAGGGATTTTTTTAAAGCCCGCCTGGGTATTTTCATTGGGAAAAATTCACTATATCTGATTTGATTTTTATTATCTTAAAAATGACTAAAGATAAATGTAAAATGAATTTCTATTAGTTGTGTATCAACTGATAAATCTTTTGATAGTATTTTGATAGCTGAGGGACGTGGATGGACGATTTTCAATTGTCTGTATAACATTTAATTTACTTACCATAGCTTGTGGGTTGATATAACTCTGTAAATGCAAAAGTGTACTCCACCAAAAAATTTGACATGGTTTTTGAAAAGCAAAAGCGTAATCATACCAAGTTGGTCCTGACCCCAAATGTCTCAAAAGAGTGACGTATATTACAATAACAACAGCAAGTGGCATCAAAATCCTTATGTTACGGTACAAATAGAAATAAAACAAGTTAAAATTATTAGTTTTGGTTACAGTTAAGAAAAAATGATAACTAAGCAATGTTGATCCTATGAGAAAAAAGGTATCCACAGTCACAGTTCCTCCCATAACAAGTGTACTGAAGTATTGTTGAACCCACTGAAAATAATGAAAATAATTAATAGAAACATAGAGAGAGTATAGTACCATATATCCAAAAAAGGTAATGACGATGCTGCTAGGGGCACTTGTTTTGAAACTATTGTTTCTCGTCAACTTCTCGTAGCTTGGGGAACAATTACGACGGACGATAATTCCAAAATACGCATCCTTAACTACATTGCAGTCTGCTTTTTTTTGTCTAATTGGTAGGTACCATAGTTCCTGCTTTGTCTAGTATTGATATACATAGATATACAGGGTTGTCGATATGTATGGAAACGGTCGATTATCTCCTAAAGTAAGATAGCTATCGAAAAATGATGAGACAAAAGTTTTAGGGTTTTTTTTTAAATCTATTAAAATAAAGAAATATTAAGTACACAGGATCAGTCAAAAAGTCATGACGAAACAAAGTTGGTTTTTCTTTAATGGAACACCCTGTACGTTATTCCATATTTCAATACTTCTCGAAATTATAAACAAAATTCATTATAGCACATCATGTCCTAAACTTAACCATTTTCGAGATATCAAATTTATTAAAGAAAAATGGCCCCAAATTATGGATATTTATTTTGAAAATAACGCAAGGTGGAGGATATGGATATGATTTAATTTTATTATCAGTTTTTTACAGAAAATAAAAAAGCATAATAGTTCAGGGTTGATAAAAATGCATGTCCTGGATATTTTCAATTTTATGAAAACAATAGTTATGCCAGAAAAGAAAAAGAGAGAAAACAAGTTTCAATAAACAACAAATATTTTCTTTGGAATTCTATTTCATAGGGTGCTCAAAGTGTTCACCATTTATCTCCTGACAGTAATGAATTCGCTAAACAAAATTTTGTAGTGAATCTAAAAGGGTGTTGGGAGGAATAGTGGAAATTTCATGTCTTATCCTTTCTTGCAACTCTTCGATATTTTGCGACCTATTTTTGTAGACTACATTTTTTATGTGACCCCACAGAAAAAAGTCAAGCGGGGTCATATCGGAAAATTTAGCTGGCCATTCAATTGCCCCCCTGCGTTCAATCCATTTATCAGAAAAAATTTCATCTAGATATGCCTGTACCACACGTCCAAAATGTGGAGGAGCCCCATCTTGTTGAAACCATATTTGTTCTGACGGTAAATTGGGATTGTTATTGTTCGGGAATAATCGTCTAAGCTCTGGAATAATATGCTCTTGCAAAAGTAATAAGCACCGTTCAGAGGTCAAATTTCCGTGTATAAAATAGAGTCCTACGACGTGTCCACCAATAATGCCATACCAAACACTTACTTTCTGTGATCGTTGGATGTGAACTTCCTCTATCCAATGTGGATTTTAGTCTGACAAATACCTACAGTTGTGTCGGTTTACGTGCCCATTTAAACAAAATGTAGATTCGTCAGAATATGTGGGCGACAAAGTTGACATTTTCATTTAATTTATCAATAATAACCTCGCAGAACTCGATTCTACGATCAAAATCTTCTTCACTCAATTCTTGTAACAAACAAATTTTATATGGATGGAATTTTTCCCATTTGCAAATTTTTTAAATGGAATATCGACTGTTATGTTATGATTTAAAGCCCTCTGTTGTTTCAAATTTATTGGCTTTTCCACCACATCTAACATGACATTCAAAGAATTTTCTTCGTTTGTAACGCTTACTGGTCTTCTACTTTTTCGTCGATCTGTAACGCCTTCAATTTCATGAAAACGCTGCAATGTTTTTGAAACAGTTAATTTAGAAATACGTTTCCTTCTGTTTGGAAGGAAGCCATTGTATATCCCTTGCCAAAAAATATAGAACCAACTGAATTTAAGGATTTGAGGCCTATTAGTACTTTACCTGCTCTCTCTAAAATTCTAGAAAAACATTGTTTACGGCTTTTGCTTGGATGCGTATGATAAAAGAAGGATACGAGTGCTTCAAAATTCGTGTATGCTTTTTATTTTTGGATTATTTTGTTTTCAACATATATCTCACAAATTGGTTGAATTAAAATGGTTAAATATGGAAAATCGTCGCCAGTTGCATGCAGCATGCTTTTTTCACAAGTTATTAATTTTCAAATCTCCCCCGTATTTATATAATAAAATAACCTATAGAATAGATGTATATCATATAAATATTAGAAATAGATTATTACTACAGATACCAAGACATACATCAGCTCACTTTAGGAAATCTTTTAGGTACAATGTGACACAAATTATAAACTCTTTACCTAACAGTTTACGACGTATGCCATTAAATAAACTCAAAACGCAATATAAAAGTTACTTACTACACAGACAGATAGTGTAAATGAGTGTATTTATAAATGAATGTAATTATCAATGGGTGTATTTATAAATGGGTGTATTATAGTTATTTGTAGCTTAGTAATTTATACTTAGATTAAAATCGTCCACCACAATAATTATTATTATATTGTTTATCATTTGCTGCTCCCACCTTACTCAACTTTATTTATTTATTTATTTATTTTTTGTATATTTTGTGCTATAAGAAATATATTTTAAACCAAGGAAATTGTGGAAGAACAGATCTTTACTTCGGTAAAGAAATTGAACAATTTCCTTGAGGTTTACCAATAAATGTTGTTAATATCTGTAATTATTGTATTTCATGTTTTTTTTTTGGTAAATAAACATATTTGTATTGGTATTGTAATATTAACACACTATTTTGTAGGTATTGTTCAACACTCTTTGATACCTATTCCTGTGATTCAATGATGCGTGAACGGTGTGATCTGGAAGGTTTTGAAGTCTCACTTCCGCAGTTGTTTCGTTCACGTTAATGATTTCTTAAGAGTATAGCACTCATCCTTTGTAGATCTTATTTTATTATAAGAGGGATATATGCTGGCCCTGTTTTCTCTTGCATAGGTTCTGATCATCTGATACTGATGTTTGCTCAATTTGCATTCAATTAGTAAGGATAATGACTCATTCATTGAAAACGGTATCGGAACCATTCGCGTTCCTTTACTTCTCGTATTTTGAGCACTCGTGTAGAAGTGGTTTCAGTAGCCTCTTTAATAAGTTTTACAGCCTGTTGTTTTCCAACTGCTCATAGTTTCATCTTAGTGGCATGATAAAGTTCCGGTGTTGTTCAAAAGCTCTGCAGTTTTTCTTCTTTTTGATCTCTCGCTACTAGATTGATAATTTTTAATAGGACGACCACTTCTAGATGTTGATGGTGTTTCTTCGTCAACGATTGAAGAAAGGTACGACATCTCTTTGTTCAACTAAATCTTTATATATCTTTGATAACTTTATCATATTTCAAACTATATCTTTATCCAAATTTACGATAAAAATATTAATATTCATAGACTAGTATTACGTATTCATCAGACACCTAAATTTTAAATTTAGTTAATTTTTACGCCGTTGATTATGTTATTATTTAATAATGCATACAGATTAGTGTACAGAAATTAATGGATGTTATGGACCAAATAATTACTTCCAACAAATATATCCTTTTACTTGCTAGAACAGAATAAGAAAATACATTAAAAAATCTAATTTACTTTTATTAATAATGAATAGTGAACCCAGCCTGACCGTGAAGGGCTTAAGGTGTTAGGCACTGAATACATATAAATAGTAAACATCGTTTCCCTCATAACTCTTCTGTTGAATATATAGCACTTTTTATATGAGGGTCTAATAATTCTTTAATAAAATAAGATTCAAGCACTAAAATGAGATAGCCGGTCTCAAAGCATTATAAAATAAAGCCGCTTTATATTGCCACATAAATAAAACTTACGATGCCTCTTTATATTCCATTCAAAGCGTTTAAAAGTGATCATGAAACTAATATCCCTAATAATTGTAATTTTATAATACTGGTGCTTACTGCTAAACATAAATGTTGAACGCATTTTTATGGTATCTGCAAAATTAAACATTTTTTTATCACCAATATTATGTTACTCTATTTTTAAATTTCGTATTCTTTGAAAATATTGTACAACATTTATATTGTACTTATGTTTTTTTACAGAAAAAAACCATGACCAAGAGTAGCAAAAAAATTCAATCTTTTGAAATTGTCACAAATAATTTGTGATTAGGAATACCTGAAAAATATCTAATTTTGACTGAAGGGACCGTATAGTTAAAGTTTACGATTTTTCCCTGGTACTATTATGAATTTTTTATTTAATAACGCAGTCTGAATCCTTTCGGCTAATAGTAGAGTTTACCGGAAAAAAAGTCGTCTAAAAACGATCTTGGTTTGTTCCAGCGCGATACAATTATAGATTAACTTTAACTAGCAACATCTATCGTCTTAAGGATAAAATATCTGTATAAAAAGGTAACCCTGACGTAGTTTTCCACGAAACACCAAAACACTATATATTGCACGCGACGCGCGTTTCGCCAACTAGGTTGGCATCATCTGGAGATGATTAGAACTAAACTTATGCTAACAGTCCACCCTATTTATACCTAAGCTATTGTCACGGTTCACCGAACCATCACGGTTCGGTAAACCGTGACTCACTAACTGCTGTAACCAGCTGTCTAGTATTTGTTACATTTCTAATTAATCTTAAATTGCTAATATATATTTTATGGTTGTTCTCAAATGCATGTTGGGCTACACTAGACTTATCTGTTCTACCATATTTGAGATGGGCCATATGCTCCTTGAATCTAGTTTGAATTGATCGTCTAGTCTGTTCAACATACTTTTGATTATAGTCCTTACAGCTAATTTCGTAAATCCCCGACTTTTCGTTTGTTTCAATTTTGTCTTCTGGATTACCTAAAAGTTGTTGTAGTTTGTTTTCCGATGAATGAACCACTGTCATACCCACATCATTAAAAATCTTACCAATACCACGGGTGAATCGAGGATCGAATGGAATAGATACAAATTTTGGATTTTCTCTTTCATTTTGATAGTTCGTAAATCCCCGACTTTTCGATTGTTTCAATTTTGTCTTTTGGATTGCCTAAAAGGTGTTGTTGTTTGTTTCTCGATGAATGAACCACTGTCATACCTACATCTTTAAAAATCTTACCAATACCACGGGTGAATCTAGGATCGAATGGAATCGATACAAATTTGGATTTTCTCTCTTTCATTTTGAAAGGTCGAGGAATTTCGAAGCATCTCTTTAAACTTTCGTTTCCTAATTATTTTATCAATTAAACTTACAGAATATCCATTACTCGCAGCTATATCCTTAATCAATAGATTTTCTTTTTCAAACCTCTCCTTATCGAGGGGGAAACTTAATAGACGATGGACTGGAAAATTAAAACTCGCCATTTTGTGTTGAACACAATGGGATATATCTTAGAGTACTGGTATCTTTTCTGTATATGTCAAATTCTAACTTATTGTCACTATTTCTAATTATTAATACATCTAAGAATGGTAGTGGTCCAGAGTTTTCAGTTTCGTATGTGAATTTAACTGACGCGAAACGACTGTTTAATTTAGATACAAAGTTATCAATGTCAGCGACTTTTGTATCGAACACTGGAAAAATATTATCCACATACCTGAGCCAAACCCTGGGAAAATACTCGATTTTTCTTTTGCTTCCGTCTCGAATCTATTCATGAAGAGACTGGCAATGAATGGTGAAAGAGTTACCCATTGGTGTTCCTTCATGTTGTTCGAAGAAATTATCGTTGAATCGGAAACAATTTTGTTTCATGCAAGTTTAGTAAGTTTAAGATATTCTTTTACTACATCTTCACTGAGATTCTTTAATTCGAGTAGATCTTTAAGGTAGTCCAAGGTCTGTGGTATCGGAATACGAAACAATGAACAAACGTCAAAGGAGATCAAAATTTCACCTTCTTGCAACTGAATGTTTTTCTCCTTATTAATGAAATCTTTGGAATTAATCACAGAGAAACTAGGTGGTGCAATAGGTAAATTTTCGAACTCTTCTGTTAACCATTTTGATAGGTGGTAAGTCGGCGATCCGATTGCTGAAACAATAGGACGTACCAACTTTCCTGGTTTATGTATCTTAGGCAAACAGTACAATCTAGGTACACTTGGGTTAGATACATGTAACTTCCTATTTAAAGCTGGAGTAATAAGGTTGTTGCAGGATTTGAGTACATTTCTTACTTCAGTAACCATTTTTGGTAATGGATTTCTAGAAAGTTTTTTATAAGGACCATTACTAATCAGATTGTCTACCCTTTCATAATAGTCCTCTTTATCTAAAATAACAACCTTATTTCTGCAATAATCAAATCTCGAAAAATATTGTCACTGAAGTAAATAAAAAGTCAAAATATACAAACGATGGAAAATTATCAAACGGTTGCGTGAGAAAGATTGTTTTTATTTAAAAGCTGATAAGGGCAATAAGGTTGTTATACTTTGATTCACCCGTGGTTCATTCATCGAGAAACAAACTACAACAACTTTTAGGCAATCCAAAAGACAAAATTGAAACAAAAGAAAAGTCGGGGATTTATGAAAGTAGCTGTAAAGACTGTAATCAAAAGTATGTTGGACAGACTAGACGATCAATTCAAACCAGATTCAAGGAGCATATGGTCCATCCCAAATATGGTAGAACAGATAAGTCTAGTGCAGCCCAACATGCGTTTGAGAATAACCATAAAATGGATATTAGCAATTTAAGATTAATTGGGAATGTAACAAATACTAGACAGCTGGATGCATTTGAAAGCTTGGAAATCATAAAGTATAAAAATAGTATAAATTCTGACAGAGGGCCTATCCCAAATAGCCCGGTTAGTGGGTCACGGTTCACCGAACTGTGCCGGTTCGGTGACAAGAGTTTAGATATAAATAAGGTAGATTATCAGCATAAGTTTAGTATTAATCATCTCCAGATGATGCCAGTTTGGTTGGCGAAACGCGCGTCGAGTGCAGTATATAGTGTTTTGGTGTTTCTTGGAAAACTACGTCAGTGTTATCTTCACATCAAAGGTTCCAACCCACCCCAGGTTTAAAAAGGTGTTAGTGGTGTATTGAGTTATTTTTGAAAAAAAAATTTTACAAATAAGTAAATTATGACCTTTCTGTATAATTTTATAACATGGATATAAAATTATACTTACGTCTATAAGATCAATAGAATTTACAACAGGAAATGCCATATTTTGTATGTATCTATGACCAACCACAACATAGCAGATACTTAAATATCTTAAACCATTTAAACATTCCAATTCCAAATCGTTACTTTTTGTAGAAAATAATCGTTTTCCATTTGAGTATGCAGAAAATGAGCTAACGAAGCAGTTTGACTTTCCTAAAATGGAATTAATATAAATATTTTTGTTCAAACGTTGACAAAATAAGCATTGAGATCATAATAATAATGTTTAATGAAAATTCAAATTGAAAATTCATCCATAAATATAAGTATAATTCACAAGAGTGTATAATATTTCTAAAATAAACATTGGTAACCCCACAAAGTCAGAGATTTGGTCGTGGGTGTAAATATGGTTACTTATTAATCTAACTATAACAATAATGTAAACAAACAGATACATAACACTTAAAATAACTAACAAAATAATACAAACAAATGCTAAATAAAAAGAAAGAATGAAATTATATGTATATACACATATATACATACACATATCCATACATGTACACATATATACATACATACATACACATACACGTACACATGAAAAGAAAAAGATAATAAAAATTTTAGAATAAAATTTGAAATGCAAATGAAATGTGGAATGAAAAATGAAGAGTGAATCGTGATGAGGGAGAGAGGGGAGAGAAGCTTGTGGGTAGTTTGGTAGGTTGTTATATCTATAATTTTTTTCCTTTTTTTTTAATGATCAAACAATAGGTAAATAATTGTTTTTTATCTCTATCAATTTATGAATATAGCTTCTTTGTTTACAAATGACCCACTTTTTTGTTTTAGCTATAAAACTGTCTGCAGACAGTCGGGTAACATATTATATACTCTAGGACCAAGATATATGAAGCATCTTTGACCAATAGTTTTTAACATTTTATGTTTCGTTTCCACGAGTATCATATCATGTGATTATCAGTATCCATTTTTCGATAACTTGTATTTTTTTTTAAGTAAATGTTGGTTACACCCCCCAACCGATGATTCCGTAACTTAAGTGCGGTTGTACGGTTGAGATCATCTATCATGATTTGTACTTGAACAAGTACACAACACCAACACTACAAGTCTATATACCTCTATTTTCTGATCCTATAACACAAAATTCCAAAAAACTAAATCTTTCTTGAACATTAAAGCTTGTAAAAAAAATTAACAGGCAGAAACTTCTAAAAAAAGAATTTTTGCTTTATATAACTGAACTTATTTACCTTACCATGGGTATACGAATAAAATAAAAGGGAGATAAAAGAGACCACATAACACCTAATTCTTATGGTTTAGATAACTTGACTCTGGTCAAAATTTAAAAGAAAATTGAAATTCTACTACCGGGTGCCCATTATATTTTGACCCTTTTTAAACCTATATAATTTTTGAACTTGAGATAATGAAATGCGATTTTCACCAGTCTTCTTCTAATTTTGATAAGTTTTTTTAGCATCAGTCTATTTTTGCTCATTTCCGGTTTAACCGAATATGAGAGTATTTTCGGGGTAAGGCAAATTTGCTATTTCAAATGGAATATCCTGTATATTTTTTCACAGTTAGAAAGCCCGTTGAAATTATACAGAGTGATGGTTTTATAAGCTTTTAAAATGATTACTGCGATTTATCGAAATGATGCAAAAAAAATTAAATGAAAATTAATGTTTCACAAAGTAGACTATGGAAATAAAAGACAACATCACTTGTAACCGTCAAATTAATTTATTGACAACTCGGGTACTTGAGTTACTTTAAGAAAAAATGTTTACTTTAAATGAAAGAGCTAAATATGTAATCTTTTTTTGCTGACACTAAATCTTACAAAACAACACAAAGAATATTTAGAAACATGTTTAACAAGGAACCTCCCACAAAAAATTCAATTAGAAAATGGTATAGAAACTTTTTGAATTTGGGTTGTATTGACCGTAAAAAAAGAACTCCAAATAATGAAAATAGGCTTAATAATGCAATTGAAATTTTGGAACAAAAGGATCCTTCCTTTTCTACAAGAAAAAATTTCTTCCGCAACAGGTATTCTGAAAACTAATGTTCATACTGTTATAAAACATGTTCTAAATTGAATGCTTATAAAATTCAGATTCATCAAGAATTAAAGGAAACTGATTTTTCAAACGAGTACAATTTTGTAGAAAAATTCTTAATTTACGTAGAAGAGATGGGCATTTTCGTGATAAGTTAATCATGTCAGACGAAGCATCATTTCACTTATATGGCAAGGTGATTAAGCATAATTGTAGAGTTTGGTCAATATTTGAGAAATTCCCAAAAATTTCCATCAGAATATCAGATCTTCTCCAAAATGTACAGTTTAGTGTGCGGTATCAAAACAGAAAATTTACAGTCCTTTTTTTAACAATCTAATTGTCAATGCCCCGTCATATTTGGACATGATAGAAAATTTCTTTTATCCACAACTTGACCAGGATAATTTCAACAATACGGTGCTACGTCACATTATGCTATAATAACTAGAGATTCCCTGAATGCCACTTTTGGAAATCGTTGGATAGGGGAGGGGAGGTCCCACAGCATGTCCTCCTCGATCCCCAGAACTCACAGTTCCAGATTTTTTCATATGAGGGTGTTATAGCCCCATGCCACAAAATTTAGAACATCTTAATGAAAACATTCGAAATGTCTTTAACAACATTATCCCCGATAACTTTGTAACGCGAATAAATAAATGTATCCAAATTGATGGGCAGCATTTTGAACCTATTTTATAATTAATGTCTATTATTTTGTTTATTTCTTATTTGTTTAATAAATATGTTGCTGTTACATTTTGTTATATCGAGTTTCATATGTACATTTTCAATATTAGCAATTGAAGTAACATGCAGTTAATTGTTAATAAACTAATTTGACATTTACAAGTGATGTTGTATTTTATTTCCATAGTCTACTTTGTGAATCATTATTATTTTCGTAGCATTTCGATTAAACGCAGTATTCACTTTAAAAGCTTATAAAACCATCACTCTGTATAATTTCCATGACAAATATAGAATTTTCGGAAAGGGGAAACAATGAGATTTTCAACTGTGAAAAAACATATAGGGTGTTCTATTTGAAATAACAAGGTTGCCCTATCTCCGAAAATACGATATGTCATTTCCGGTTAAACCGGAAGTGAGCAAAAAAAGACGAATACTTAGGAAAAACCATCAAAATTAGAAGAAAACTGGCGAACACCGCATTTCATTGTTTCAACTAGTTCAAAAGTTATATAGGTTTAAAAAGGGTCAAAATAAAATGGGGCACCCGGTACTATACAAGTGATATAGCAAATAATATTTTTTTATTATTTTCAAATTCGAGGGTCCATCTATGACTGTTTAAGGAAGCATTTTAGAATAGACGTAAATAAGGTTATATTTACACATCACACAATCTTCTATTAAATTGATGACATGTTTTTTTGTTACAACCTGTACAATAGGTACCGGAATGATACAATTTCATACATTCCTGATGTATTATTTTTATAACTCAGAAGAACGAAAGTATGTACGTAAATTCTTTGTTAATTAATTATATGGACTGTTGTTCATGAGGAATTTGTGAAATTTCCTAGCACAATTCTCTGGCAACTTTGGAAAAAGATAAATTTCTTTATTTTGATGGTAAATATATTACACATTGTACAGTTAGGGTTCTGAATATGAACAAATTTTTATTTATTGATTTATAAATAAATACAGTTTAAAAAAAACTAAAAAACACGCTTTTAAAGCACATCAAACTAAAAAGTGAAAAATAATTATTAATATAAACTGAAAACAATAATGAACGAAAAATACTAGTATTATTGTGAAAAAAGCGTGGGTTGCTCGATATACGAAAAATATGGCACAAAGCGCCCCACGCTTTTTTCACAATAATACTAGTATTTTTCATTCATTATTGTTTTCAGTTTATATTAATAATTATTTTTCACTTTTTAGTTTGATGTGCTTTAAGAGCGTGTTTTTTAGTTTTTTTAAACTATATTTATTTTTCACTTTTTAGTTTGATGTGCTATGAAAGCGTGTTTTGTAGTTTTTTTAAACTATATTTATATTGCTTATTGATGCTGATATTATAACATATAACGATCCAACAAATATTTCTGAAAAAAAAAATATTTTTTTATTTCAGCCATGGGATTTGAACTCACGCCCGAGGAGTCCGTCGTTTCGCGTCGACTAAGACTTGCCCGCTCGGCCAACGACCGAACTGAGAATCACGGCATATACTTATAATATTAAGCCTCTTGCTCTCACGCAGAGGATACGTGAGGAAAGGACTGGCGATCCTGATGAGAATAATGATATAAACTTATCAAATTATTGTATTGTTACCGGTTCTTCGTAAGTGTATAAAGTTTCAATTAAATCTGTCCGTTTAAAGTGGATCAAAATCGAGTCCAAAGAGTCGGTTACAAACAAACAAACAAACAAACAAACATACAAGTGAAGCTAATAAAAGCTTGTTAAAAAAGCATGCTTTATAAAAACGTCTGCTTTTTTTAAAAGCTTTAACTACAGGGTATTCACAGATAAAGTAAAAATTTCTTTCTAGATTGGTTCACTAAAACAAGTGTATCTTTATAAAATGTTCGGCTTCGTTTAAAGCCCTTCAATGCCGATTTATATTTTGACTTGTTTACAATGTGTCTACGGATAAATATCAGAGTGAGAAAAAACTGTTTTGATTAATGAAAAGTTTCTTATTTGTTTAGCAGTTTGCTTCCTCAAAACCGTAAAATAGCAATTGATTATTAATTTTCACAGAATTCTTTTTTACATATAGAGTATTTTATTGTAGACTCTGTATACACAAATTAATGTTCTAAAATTTATGATTTTTGAGGAACCAGAATGTTTAACGAATAATAATAACTAAAATTAATTAATTTATTCAAACTTACTTATATCTAAATTCATAAATAACCCATTCATTTACACAAACAACTAACGCTTGCATGCATAAAGCATAAAGTTGCTTATTTAAATATATAGCTATTACCTTTATTGGAAAAGTCGATAACAGATGTAACAAGCACAGTCATAATTATCGTTCCAATAAATAGTCTGAAAAAAATAACTACGTGATTAACATATTCGTAAAACATTGTCACTTAACACATACATTGCTAAATAATCTGCTATATTTAACTTGGGCTCATCTTCTAAAGAAACACAATGTTCTTCTTTTAGCGATACAGCCAAGTCCAGACCCTCAGTTAATTCTACTATAGTTTTATTAAAATGAGGAAACACGTCGTCTCTATGACAGGAGTCTGGTACACATACAGACCATATCAAATTCACTCCGTCCATAACACTGGTGCTTAATAATTCAAATCTCTAAAAAAAAAATAGTAAAATATATCTTCACTAATTATTTAACAAACTATTACTGAAAGTTGCAAAGCACTCCTGTTTTCTTTCGAATGTATATTCGTGTTCAATAAAATATTGTATAATGATTGTGTTTTGTAAACTTACCTACCGTTTTCCAAAGTTCAAAAAAGTGTTGTACAAGATTTTAATAAACAAATATTACGTTCCTAGAGTGAACTGACGTATATTTCAAATATAAACTTGTTTCAACTAAATTATTTATGAAGATAAATATATCGCTGTATAGCACTTTATACACATCTGTACAACGTGGGCAAATTTCGATGTTTGGATAGGGTAACTCGGTAAGTGTATGAGATACAAAAAAATGGAAGACACATTCTGATCTCATTTTTTGAGACAAATTCACTGGCGAAAACGAAAATTTGCTATCGTCTTCTGTTTTCGAGATATAAACAAAAGTTTGATTTTTCGAATTTTAGACACATGTCAATACTTTGGTTGTTTGTAAAGTTATGAAAAAAACAACTTTTACATTCTTCAGGCACTTTTTTTCTGTATAATACAGTGGAGTCGAAAAAATTTAAAAAGGTGCAATTTCGAGTTATATATAGGCTTAAAGTTGTATTTTTTTAAATAGGAATCATAATTGGCTATGTTTTAGTTAAAAAGGAATTTTTTTCTCTTTCAAACTATATATCACATATGGGGTCGCTTTTGGTGTGTAAATATTTAATAGCGAAAATAATCTTTTAGTAGATTACTTTTTGCTTTTTTTTATATTTATTCCAAATAGCTGTGTGCCGTCTATGACAGTTTTTATCCGTTTGTCAGTAAATTGCATATTAATAATTTTGTTTCCATCATAATTACACCCCATTTAATCGTAAAAGTGAAGATATCTTACGAAAATTACGAGAAATATGATATAGTCGATTGCTTTATTCAAAGTAATTGTGATATTGCATCCGAAATATATTTCAATCGCTATCCAGAAAGAAGACAACCTAATAAAGCTATTTTTAAGAGGTTAAAAGAAAATCTCATTAATTTTGGGTACTTCAACAAGCCAAGACCAAAAAAATTACAACAATGGAGATGCTGAAGAAACTTCTATAACTGTAATTAGAAAGGCGGTTGCAAATCCTTCAATTTCAAGTCGTCAAATTGAAGCTGATTCTGGGATTTCAAGACGTCGAGTTTTGGGAATTTTGAAGACACACAAATTCAGGCCTTATATAATAAGGAAACAACATCACCTGCGACCAACTGATCTTCAGCGACAATTGGAGTTTTGCATATGGTATCGTCAAAAAAGTCAACCAGATCCATTCTTCTCTAGAAATATAGTTTAGATAGATGAGGCCTACATTAGCAGTGCAGAAATTTTCAACAGGCATAACGAGCACTATTGGTCTGATATGAACCCTCACCGTACCCTTGACGTGCGACCTCAGGGACGCTTTGGTTTTAGTGTTTGGTGTGCTCTACGTGGCAATCGTATTTTAACATCACATTATCAAGAAAATCTTAATGGCCAACGGTACTAAGAAATCTTAAACCAGAAAATTATTGAAGAATTTATGGACAGTCTACCCTTAATTGAGGCAAGAAATCAGTTCTTCCAACAAGATGGTGCACCACCTCATAATATCAAGACCGTGTCAGAATTATTAAATACCAATTTTGGAAATAACTGGATGGGAAGTAACGGATCAGTGAGGTGGTCACCACGATTACCTGACTTAACGACACTGGATTTTTCTTTTGGGGCCACATTAAAGACAAATTATACAAGAAAACCAGTACCGACATAAATGAACTCAGTCAAAATTTCATAGATTGTGTGAATTCCATTTCAAATCTTCAAATTTATAATGCATTTCAGAGTATTATGAAGATGTGTAATTTATGTATCGAATATAATGGGCCTCGGTTTGAACATTTACTTTAATTTGAATTTTTATTTTGTAAAAGTAATGTATTGTAAAATTAGATATAAATATCTGATTTTTTGGTCTTGGCTTGTTGAAGGACCCACAATTAATGATATTTTCTTTTAACCTCATTTTAAAAATAGCTTTATTAGGTTGTCTTCGTTCTGGATAGCGATTGAAATATATTTCGGATGCAATATCACAATTGTTATTACTTTGAATAAAGCATTCTAGCACATCATATTTCTCGTAATTTTCTATTAAATGGGGTGTAATTATGACAGAAACGAAATTATTAATTTGCTTTACTGACAAACGGATAAACACTGTCATAGATGACACACGCCTATGGAATAAACGCAAAAAGTAATCTACTAAAAGATTATTTTCGCCATTAAATACCTACACATCAAAAGCGACCCCACATATGATATATAGTTTGAAAAAAAAAGATCGAGAAGGTGTCTTCCAATTTTTTGTATCTCTTACAGTTACCGAGTTACCCTATACAAATATTGAAATTTGCCCCCCTGTACATACATACATTTTAAAAATACTTTAAACCCTGCCAAAAAGGAACTGAAAGCCATTTTGAAAGTTCTTGGAGGCAGAGCAAAGCAAAAGCAAAGGGCCTTCAACAGGGCGAAGACAATAAAACAATCAAGCATCCTGTTCTCGAATTATTTTCAAAATGTATATTTTTGCACTAATCGATGAAATATCAATTTCTGAACAAAAATGCAGAGAAATACCTGATTTATTTAAAAACTGGTTTAATCCCTTTATTAATAATCATTAATCAAGTATTATTCTGATGTGTCAAAATTATAATGTTGCCTGTGAGTTACCGTTATTCTCGATTTTATCCTAACGAGAATGACTTATTCGTATGTTGAAAAATGCTGGAAATATATTTGATTTGGCAAAGAGCGTTTCAACGTTAGAATGAATTATTTTCTGATCACGCCGGTGTTGTTTTTTAAAGCTCAATTGAAGATTTAGAAGTAATGAAAGTGTTTTTCAAAAGAAGAAAGAAGATGACATATCGTATCAGAACAAATTGAATCTTGGCATATTCTGAAGTACATCAGAATAATTTCATAAGAGATTTGTTTAAAGAACCCGGCATCACTTTTAATACTATTCGACGAATTCTGAAGAAACATGAATTTACACCATAAAAATATCAAACTGTTCAAACGCTAGAAGAAGGTGACAGCGACAGAAAAGTAAGGTGATTTAGTTTGTTTATTGAGAAGTACCTATTGAAGAATCAAACTTTTCACAAAAAATTATCTGGAATGACGAAACAAATTCTTCTAACCGGGGAATGTAACATGGAAAAAATCACCATTATCGGAGTAGAGAAAAGCCCTTATTTTAGTGTTATTGTTTGATGTGGTCTGTTCGAATCAAAATTGATGGTTCATATTTCTACCAACAACAGACAGGACAACGTTACATGGAATTTGTAACTATTAATTTTGGAAAATATTTCGACAATCTGGAGTTAGATGTTTGGCAAGAAATCTATTTTCTGCAAGAAGGGGAACCTGTTCATATTTTAGTGAAGTCAGGGGAGTTTTGTGTAGATATTTTAGAAATAGGTGGATGGCTACACACGGTCCTGTTTAGTATCCCCCCTCATTCGCTGGACACAACCCTTCAGAATTTTTATATTTGAGGACATGTAAAAAATTGTTTACAAAATGAGATATAACAACATAAACGAATTACAGAATTGTATTAGAAATGTAATAAATTTTATTGATTGTAGTGCTGCACTTAAGACTCTTCCTAAAAAACTTTTTTGGGAAGATTCCAAAATGTCTTAAAATAGGAGGCGTCATTCTTGAACATTT
The DNA here is from genome assembly GCA_029963845.1 of Rhamnusium bicolor. Lineage (NCBI taxonomy): Eukaryota > Metazoa > Arthropoda > Insecta > Coleoptera > Cerambycidae > Rhamnusium > Rhamnusium bicolor. Next base: position 49,512 of record JANEYF010000177.1, on the reverse strand, counting down.
AATTTAATAGTTGTTTACATTACTGTAATTTCAAAATAAATTATTGTTCTGGTCCATGACTACTTGTTTAAAACTGCTATTTTTAAATAACTGTCTCAATTTTATTAAAAAAAAGAAAATTAAGGGAGAATTTTTGTACAGAAATTGATTTTATATCCATTATAGTAAACTGGATACTCGATTATTTTTCTCTTTTCATCATCGTCATGAGCGGATAGTCTTACTAATTGCTAATTTAACTGACTTCGTAGCTCCAATAATGACGGAAAGGTGGGATCGGAATAAAACCGACCTACTGAGGGCAGACAATTGCTGGTTTACAGACAGCTCCAAAACTCCTGAGGGAACAGGAGCCAGAGTACATAGCCACAGACTAATTGTGAGGATATCCTCAAGCCTAGATATTAATGCTACTATTTTTCAGGCTCAGGTTCATGCCATTGAACTGTGTGTGCGAGACTGGAATATATGCATCTTACACGCAGATCAATCAAAATTTTTTCAGATAACCAAGCAGCTATAAAAGCTCTTGGCTTCTTCTGCTATAACTCCAAAACAATATAGAACTATCAGAAGGCTACTTTGTCATTTGAGCAAAAACAACAAAGTGACTTTGGTCTGGATACCAGGCCACTCTGGTATGGAGGGTAACAAAATAGCCAACTCCTTGGCCAGAGAAGGAGCGGGATCACGAATCATCGGACCAGAACCGATACTTGGCATATCTTCATGTACTGCTAAGATGGCTACCTCAACCTGGGTTGATAGGAAAACTCTCCAGTGTTGGCAAGCGTTACCAGGATTAGTTTATTCTAAGGCGATTATGAAATACCCTTTGAAATCAAGAACTAAGAAACTTTTAGAGCTAAACAGGGTAAACCTGAAAACTCTAACAGGCCTATATACCGGGCACTGCCGCCTAAACTATCACCTGCATAAACTCGGCCTAGCGGAAAACGCTGAGTGCCGTCTATGCTTGGAGGATGATGAGAAGGGTGGTCTGCCTTCTCTTATGCATCTGTCCCGCTGTGGAGAGGATCCGATTCTCAATATTTGGCAATGGGCAACTGCTGCCAGAGGATCTGGACACATTCTCACCCAATAAAGTTTTCAGTTTCATTAAGAGACTGAACTTATTGGATGAGATATAATTAAGACTGAGCCACAATAGGCCTTCTAATAGCGGCAGTGGAGGGTCCACAAGGACCTATTTACAAAAATATAACCTAATCAGACCTTACTAATTGCCAATTTAACTGACTTCGTAGCTCCAATAATAATGAAATGGTATCCACTTAATTTAGTTCATCCTGTATACTAGGGTTGAAATTTTATAATTTTTATAGAGATTTGACGCGAACATTAATCAATTTGCAATATATCACAAATGAACTAGTCGATGTATAAAATATATGCATGGAACAAAACAGAATTTATTTACATCTATACCCACAATCCCTTTTTTTAATAATATAAAGAAGATAAACAGCATCTTCGGTGTCTCGACATTTTAACCAAAATTATAGTTAAGTGTCCGCACTTCAATAGGGTCTATTTCTAAGGATTTGTATTTATTGAAATAAATTAATTACTTGGCTACTATATTAAGCTATCAAGTCGTAAAGTTAATCTTCTTGAAGTACGCTCCTTTGATGGTATTAGGTTCAAGTCTCCATTTTGCGGTATGTACAGACTGGTGATTAATAGACCTATTGAATATATTTGTCCAGTATGCATTAACCAAAACTGTCGCAATCTGTAAGACAACATACAGATTATTTATACTGTTGGATTAACAAATTTCGGCTATTATTTTGTACTTTCATCGAATAAATTCCTGTTTGTCTTTTTCCGTACATGACGTGTTTTCATTCTCTCGCGAATAGTACGGAAAAAATCACAAATAGTTATTATTAAACAACTCTTCATTTCGTCACTTTTGTTCGAAGAGCTTTGTATAAAAGAGCGCTGCACCATGACCACACTGAAAATTTTCATGCTGAAAACTAAACGACACAGTAATATGAACATTGAAAGTTTGAACACGCTTGCTATTCCATATAAGCTCAATTCATGTAACAGACTCATGGCATCTCGATATCAACAGATAAAATAATAAATACAGAGTTATTCAACACGTTATGAGTAACTAAAACACGCTATCATTTTGTTACTGTTGCTCAAAATGAAATGAAATTTATACACAATAATTAGTAGGCTGTGCCATTTATTAATTTATTTAATTTTTAAAAATAATATTTTATAAATGTCCTCCTCGGGCTTCAATGCATTCTTGTAGTCTAGTCTGAAGATTACCCATAACTTGTTGTAACATTCCCCTATTTATTGCTCTTACTTCCGTGGTAATGTTTTCCTTGCGTTCTGGAATAGTGCGGGGCTTATTCTGATAGACCCCAGACTTTAAATATCCCCACAAAAAAATATACCGGCACTGTTATATCTGGACTTCTGGGCCAATTTATGTGACCGAATCTGGAAACATTCTTAGAATGTCCGTAGATTGTCTGGCTGTATGATATTTCACCGCATCCTGTTGAAAGCAAACAACATCCCGATTAAGTCCTAACCATCTTAATTCGTTAGGTAAAAAGTCTTCCAGCATTAAGCAGTTACGTGCAGATGTAACAGTAACATTATGGTTCTGTTCTTCAAAAAAGCAGGGACCAATTACCCAAACAGCAGAAATACCACACCACACTCCAAATTCTGTGAGAAATGCAGGGGTTTTTCGTGAATTTCTCGAGGATTTTGGTTACCCCAGTATTTAGCATTCTGAGTGTTAACGTGATCTGACATATAAAAGTGCCCATCATCTGACATAATCAGTCTATTGATAACAGTCGGATTTTGATGCAGAATATCAGTAACAGTTTGAGAAAAGGCAACACGTGCTGGTTTATCACCACATTTTTTCCGCTGTACCACCTGCAGTTTGTAGGGATATACCTTCAAGTCATGCCTTAAAATATGATGAAGAGAGGTTGCTGATAAAACTAACGTAATATAATGTCGCTTCGCAGATCTCTTAGGGCTACGCTGAAATGCAATTTTCACCCTTTCGATGTTTTCTTCTGTTTGAACCGATCGCCTTCTACCCACCCTTTTGTTCCGCAGGTTACCATCAGTACGAAATTTGTCCATCCAACTGGGGATAGTGTTACTAGCAGGAGCTCTTCCATGCCTTCCAACGGTTAAATGACGCCTGAAATGACTTTGCACTTACACTGTTGACTGACTTTGAATATAAATAAGCTTCTACGGCAAAAACATTGTTCAATCTTCCAGTTTACTATTTTATGTCAAATGACAAGTGTAACAACAATAATTAACAAAGTCATTGTTTGTTTGCATGCTGGTTGTCATGGGTACATAACAAAATCGTTCAAATCCTACTGAATAAAAGGTACAGCCCACTAATTATTGTGTATAAATTTCATTTTAAGCAACAGTAAGACAATGGTAGAGTGTTTTAATTACTCATATCCTACTGAATAACCCTGTATAATATGGAATAAATTCATTTCCTGTTTAATACGAAGTTATCAAAAAAGGTTTGTTCACACAAACGAAGGCAAAAATTAACCATTCCCAATTTGTTTACCTAATTTCTAACTGGATCGGATGATAACCTAATGAGTAGTGCTGCATTGATTTAAATGTGGCATTTCACACTATCAGGTTCAGGTCTAGCGCGTGGTTGCAGCACGTGGAGGAGTCGACTAGATTATCAGATTTCCTGACGCGCGTCGGATGGAGTGGTGATGGGCCAACAGTTAGTCACACATGGAGACTTCGTAGTGGAGGATTGATATGTATCGTGCAAGAGTCGTGCGTAAAAGTGTTGTTTAGTGCAGTGTTACAACCACAAGGTTAGGAACCGTTAGTAGTCGGTGCGCAAACACATGTGCTTGGGTTTCTTTGCCTACAAACGGTCCCTATAGTTTTTTCAGCTTTTACTTTTCGATATAAGTGAACTAGGTATAAGAAATAATTGTGTAATGTACTAAGTAATATTTTTATGTGCGTTCCATAAGTCTATTTGAGATTCTGAGATTTGCTCAATTGTATTTTTACCATTTCTTGTAAGACTGGTATTTTCGGAGTTTTCAGATTTCTAAAATGTCACATGTCATTCCAAACCTGCCCGATATGAAACACTTATAGCACACTAAAAAACACTTTTTTAATGTGAGACTACAAACTGCCGGTTAATATCGCGCGGAGATCTTGGCTGTTTGTGGGAGGGGTCGCTTCTGATGCGTGCTGTTTCATTTCAGAGCTTCGGAACGTCCCGTGCTTTACGCAAACTCTGAGGTCTCCGTGTGTGGCTGACTAATGCGTGTTTCCACACTGTTCGATTTTATTCATCAGATTTTCAGTAGGCATGTATTGTTTTGGTAAAGGAAGATGTTCTTGTTAGCTTGTACAATATCCAGCGAAATTGTTGACACTGAAGAACTGGTTGTAATTTAGTGCCGAGTTCTTCAAAAGATGAAATAGACATTATAATGAAGTTAAAAAATTTATTTTCGTCACTTCTAAGCTTCTTATAGAGTTGCAAATGCACCAAACTTTCGTTTTTGAAGTACCCAAACTTTTCTTGTACAATGTCGCGGTTTACGATTTCGGTAACATGATACATTTCCACAAAACCGGATACATGGTCAGAAAACCGGACCTGATAAATGATGATACAAACCTGATGTTTTCAGTTTACTTCAGCTTTTCATCCAGTTCGGAACCTGACCGAGCTGATAGAGTTAAAGGGATGTAAGATTACATCTAGAAATTGAATTGGAAAAATCGTTCATGTAATATAATATAATGGGTCCCAGTACAGACCCTTGGGGAACGCCATGCTTTACTTTTTGTATAGTAGATTTAGGTATGAACTTAAGACATTTATTTGCCTTAAAAAATACGTAATAAGTTAAATTTTCAATAGATATATACGACGTGTGATACACAATCGAAAGAAAGCCTTGGTGATAGCTAAGTACAAGGAGCATACGTATTTACTTATATAATAATTATACTTAATTTACCTACACCCCAGTTTTATACAGAAAAATCCAGAGTCATTGAATGTGCCGCTTCATAAAGATTTTTTCGCTGCTCTTATATAATTTCTTTACATAAGATTAGCAACTTTTTGGAATGCGTGATAGGTTTGAATAAGGAACTAAATTTTGATAAAGCAGAAATCAGTTTTAATCATTTTCATGTCATTATTTGCTGACATTACATTCAATCATTCTCGATTACTCCGTTCAAACATATTAAAAGAAAATTATTTTATTCTAGATGTTAGGTAGCGTAAGAATTTAATGAAATATTACAAATTTAACCAAACATTACATGTTGAAAATTGCAAACCTTTTCAGACACATTTCGAAAGCTTAGTACAATCTTCATCAGCTTTTCAGTAGGTGTCACCCTAAAGCTGCAATGACGACCTCTTATAGGCCCATATTCTGTATTCTTATAAATATTTAAACACTGTCTGTAGGCACCATACTCTACCAAGTTGCCATTTAAAATACCAGAAGCAATTTTAGATGACGAATCAAACACTGGAATACAAACAGAACAGATATGTAAAATAAAAATGCAATTTTAGACCAGGGTAAATAACATTCGAGGACAACTAAATTCCGTACATCACGACAATGGGTGAGCGCCGCAGAGAAAATGATAAAAAGCAAAAGAAAAATATTTTGGGGTGTAACCGATTTGCGAGGGTGAAACGGGGTGGTAATTATGGATGGAAAATGGTTTTTCACGTTTTCCGGCGAAACTAGACTTAATACCGAAAAAAGTTAAACATAAAAGTTATAGATAATAAAAAATCTACATCTTTAGCACTGACTATTTTTCAACATAACATCAAAATTTTTGATAAAAATGCAAAAGACCATTTTTCTTGTATTTTATTTTTATCTCCCACATAAATAATTTAATTTTCATGAAATTTGCTGAAAGTGTAACATTTTACGTTCCAAATAAGCTGTAATTTTCTTGAGTAACAATATTAAGCGTTTTATGAGATATTTAAATTACATCGAAAAAAAGACATCATTTTCAAATGGAAATTGTGTGCGAAAAAAATTTGTTTAAGCAATCGTGTCAAGGCTCATTTTTTGTCAAGTTATCTATTTTAAGATAGTTGAAAAAAAATATATCATTATAATTCAAAAACATTCTTAAAAAATTGAAAAACTATTTTTCTTACGATCAATTTTCCAATATGTTATAAATTTTATATTACTTATTGAAATTTAGGGTTGATATACATACGAATTGTTAATTTTATTGTTATATTGAATAATGGACAACTTTTGAATTATTCAAGGTACGGAAAGTGGTAAAAAAACTTGTCCAAATTTCCAGTTTTCATTATTGTTGCATTTACACATTGTTTTGCCAGTTGTGCTACGACCACAGGATTTGCAGGTTAGGGAAAAAGACCACAATAAAATCATTACTAAGTAACAAAAATTTATCAAATTTGGCTGAAATTTTTTTATGATGAAAATGCTGATGCAAAATTAATAGCTATAAATGGATGTAAACTGATAGCATCAAGTTACAAATGTAAAAAAAGTAGTTTAACACTAAATGAAATGAGATTTGTAAATTACCAAAGATCAGTTGTAAAATCTTCATTTAAATTAGAGAATTTACCATCGACTGAAGGAGCAGCTAAGCAACATTGCTATAGGGCGTACTTGCAACTTCAAACATGGCTCGGAAATAAAAAAGAAAGCACACACTGGGTCTGGAAGAATTCTTTGAGTGGAATTACGCCAAATTTAACTGATGAGAAAATTATTCCTGACGACTTACTGAAAAGAATTTGTTGCAGTTGTAAAACGGCCTGCGAAAGTCTAAAATGAGGATGTCGAAAACTTGGCCTACGATGCACAAGGAAGAAATTCCTGATGATTTTGAAAGTAGTTGTGAAGTCGATATTCCAAATGGAAACCGCAGAGATCTGGAAGAAATGGAAAGCTATATTGAATCAGATGAAGAAGAGTCAAAATTTTGAGGTTATGTTGAAAAATGGTTAGTACAAAAGTTGTAGATTTTTGTATTATCTATAACTTTTACATTTAACTTTTTTCGATATTAAGTCTAGTTTCGCCGGAAAACGTGATAGATCATTTTCCACCCCTGAGTATCCACCCCATTTCACCCTCGCAAATCGGTTCGACCCCAAAATATTTTTCCCTTGCTTTTTTATCATTTTCACCGTAACTTTCATCCATTTTCGTGTTGTACGGAATTTGTTTCAAATTTCGCGTATTTCAGACTGATTGGCCCTGGTCTATTTTTTTTTGTAATACGTAAACAAGTAAATTTCTCATATGTGACTTAATAATCTATTTCAAGAACATAATTTGTTAGCAAAAATGACCACTATAAATACAGGCATGCCGTAGTGCATCCACATGGAACTTATTTAGTTTGTCCTTAGAGGCCTACGAGGAATGTAGCTTAGAAAAGACGTAGCTGAAAAATGAGTTTATTCCATAACTGTGTTGTATGTGGAAGAAGAGGCATCAAGAATAAAATTTCCTATCAGAAATTTATGTAAAAATACTAAATCACCAATTATTAGACACGGTTGTAAAGTTTAATGTTTATAATAATTTTTGTGCAGATGAATTAAAGATATTTGGTGTAGTTTGTAGTAACAGCTTGTGTGAGTTTCACAATTAAATAAGCTGCCCTTTAACCTACAAAAGTATAATCTAATAATTCACGCATGAAAGTCAGCATCATTGATTTTTGATAATAAAATTGAAAATATTATACTAGAGCGCGCAATAAACTTTTCTAAAATACATAAAATTTATGGACTTAAGAATCGAAGTTGTTGAGATATTGTGCGCATAAAGACTCTTAAAATTATTATATATGGTAATTTTTATACATATGTATAAATACTGGATCTAAATATATCATACAACATATCGTACAATAAATCGTATAGCCGTTGTACCATGAATGAGGCATTTAAGCTTGAATACATTATGCTTGAATAATATCTGCACTACAATAATATATACCTCAAAAACCGCCTTTTCATTCTCTTTCAATTTCCAACCTCAATTAATATATTTACTTCCAAGTTTGTAAACAACTTCGTTAATATTTAATTATTAATTACTTATGCCAAGATCCACAGCTTTCCAATCTGTATACATAATAAAACAAATTCAACTTATGAGAATATCTTTTACAGTCCCAATGATGATTATTTCAATGATAGACTTTCAAGCTCTTACTGGATCAATTCTAAAAGAATAGCCTAAAGTGGATCAGAATTTAATAGACGATTTTGATACATAATAAAATCCAAGTTTTCAACTTTGAGGGCGGAAGCGCAGCTGCCATCTTGAATGAAAGTAGCAAAAAGTTGTTGTTTTCAAAATAACTCCGCAACGGTTGATCCAACGATAAAAAACAAAGTTAAAGATGACAAAATTCCTTACATTTTTTGTATACACATTTTTTTGTAAGTCTAGTATGTAACGAATTAAAGCGGCAAAAAATGAACATTTTCCAAAAAATTGTTAAACTCCATTTTTCTTATTTTCTTATTCTTCCTGGCTATTTATTACATAATTGTAATTTGTAAACTCATTTCCACACCACCATGAGGTAGAGTAAGTGTTGTAGTTTCGTGATTATATTATTACTTTTTTCTCCTTTTCGACAAGGTGGACTCGGACTATATATGTATGCATAGTTGCGGATATAGGTCACTGTAAACTGTAAAGCAGATTCAAATTGATGTGAGGTATTTTCAAGTAGATCAGTCGTTAGATTTCTAGTTTCCGTCTGCTTTTCGGTGAGATTTGTGTGTGGATCGGTAGATCAGTAGAATTAATTGAAAATCGGTAGATCTATTGAAAAATCGGTAGGGTTAACAACACTGGTCACTAAATCTGTAAGTTAAACCAGGACCGCTGGCGCGCGATATGCTGCCTTGCTGGTTTCTCTTGAGAGGCGAGAAAGGGACTCCCTTTTCGACCATTAAAAGAGAAAGGAAAGAAAACGAGAAACGGTCTATACCTGCTCTAGGAATTATCTGCTACAAAAAAAACATGGAATGAAACTTGAAACATCCATACACTAATATTTTTATTCTGTATCAAATTCCGCCACCGCGGCCGACAGGGTGGTAAGAAAATTTATATGTCACAAGAAAAATCACTGTAATTTGAAATAAATTTCACTATTTAATCTTATTGACGTGTGAAAAAATGTTAAACATAATATACAGTAAAACCTCTATATTTGGCCACCTTTTAAAAAAGCGGCTACCTCTAAAAACGGCCAGTTTTCAAATTTCCGAAACCAATTATATGGAAATACCCGTACTAATGACCTCCCTAATAGCGGCATCCCCATAAAATGGTCACGGCCACTTCAAAGACAATTTTCTTCATAAAATATCTGCAATTGTACCTCTCATCAGCCATTGGATCAAGGGATTATTCATAACTTTAAGATAGCTTATAGAAAATTTCTAATCAAAAGGATTCTAACATTCACAAATAGCGAAATTTCATTTGAAGATACAGAAAGAAGCATTAATTTAACCAGCGCTTTAGTTTGAATATCAGCAGCCTGGAAAAAAGTTTCATCATCTACAACTTCAAAATGATTTGCACAAGCTGGATTCTTAGAAAATGTCCAGCAAGACGAAGATTTCGATGAAGAAGATGAAATTCCACTGGCTCAGCTTTTTCCTGATACATGACGTAAACCTAGAAAATTATGCATGTATTGATTGCAATGTTTTGACCGAAAATCCTAATTTGGCTTTCAAGAAGTAATGAATGAATTAATTGATGATAAAGTTGTGATTTAAATAATGTAAGTGATGTGGAAAAATCTGGAACAACTTGCGTGAACAACTAAGAGATGTGCGAAGTTTCCTATTTTGTAATCATAAAAGTGAACTAAAAGTGAACTAGCTGTAAAAATTGTCCAAATTTTAACAGAATGTGAATCTCAGGTTTTACAAACAAAAATTAAAAACCTCAATTGAAAAATATTTAAAAAAAAAAGTAATTATTTAATATGACAGGTAATGCTTAAAATACGTACATATATGAGTTTTTATTGCTTGACCTCATTTTTTTATGTACATAGGTATAAGCACACTTAATTTGTAGATATATACATAGCTAGTTTCTCCAATGTGTATAGTTTAATTTAATACCGAAATCACAAAAATAATCAACAGTATTTATTGATTTTTGACCTCTTAGTAACGGCCACCTCCATATAACGGCCACTCTCACAATAAATTTTGGTGGCCGCTATTTCGAGGTTTTACTGTAGTGTAATTTGTTCTTACAAAATATACCAAAAAAATGGAGTTTGACGATTTTCTAAAAAATTTTCGTCTTTCCGCCGCTATTACTCATTAGACTTAAAAAAAAAATTGTATATAAAAAATATAAGGAATTTTGTCTTTTTTAACTTTGTCCTAATATTTTATCGTTGGATCAACCATTGCGGAGTTATTTTGAAGAAACCAATTCTTTGCATCTTTCTTACAAGATGGCGCGACGCATGACTTCCCACCACAAGGTCGACAACCTCAGGGTCCCGACCTAAACAACATGTATCAGAATGGTTTCTACCTCACGTTCTGTAAGGCAAGGGCCTTTTTTGGCTCTACTGACTGGATTATAAAGTAAATTAATTAGATGAAAATGGTAACATTTTCGTTTTATGATTTATCTACCTAACAAAAAAGGTTTATTGTTCTACGTTGTGGGGTTCAAAAGATAATAAGAATTTGATTATATCCGTAAATGTACCTCAAGGTACCTTGTGTTGGAGAAGACTACACATTTAAAACAAAAGGACATACACCCAATATCCGAGTAAGCTAGTATTCATTTTTGTGTTAGAAAAATCACAGGGGATTGAGGTCCGGACTAGGGGGTGAGAGACAAGTGTCTCTATTGCTCGACAAATTCACAAAATATAAAATAATGATGATATATATAATTGAGGTATTTCATTTTCTGTTCTTAATACGTTTCAAATGGTAGTGCGTTATTTTTTTTTACTGAAAACTACTCTGATGTTAAAGAACACCTCAGTAATACTTACTTTGTAATGCCCAAGGTTCCAAAGCCCTTAATCCTAATTTAAATTCCTCTGAATGGTTTTTACACAAAGAATTCTTAATGTCTGCAAGTGCGTAAGTAGAAATAACCTGATTCATTATCAGACCTTGCTTCATTGTTAGTTTCACATATTTCCTCTGCTTTTTTATAATCATTTCATCGTCAACTTCAGTCCCAGTTTTGCCAATGTTCATATTTTTATTAGTGATAGTGGTTGCCTCATGAGTTGGTTCTGGAGCTGTTTGAGTTTTACTATTGATCACATTTTCATTGCTGAGAGATATAATTTCTTTTTCAATTTCTGAATTTTTCATTTCACTGTCTATATTAATCAGCGTAGATGAATTTACGATGTTTGATTTTGGATAACTTGCGTGTATGTGATTCAGAAAATATAAAATATAACATGTCGCTAACCCTAAAAGAGACGTATATGTATTAATATGCATGGTTTATGTAAATATGTAACAGTATTCACTTTATGTCCCTTTATATGAACAAGTTTAACGTTTGAATAACAGATGTTATAGAAGTAATAAAGTTATACAAAATAAGTATAGTATTTAGGCAAGAAGGATTGACATTTTTATTGATAGAATATTAAAGTTATAAAAAGTTATTAGGATATTAACAACATAATTATTTCCTTATTTAATTGCTAGTAAGAAGGAAATGTACTGAAGAATGTTCGTATATAAGTTGATAATTTATCTTTATGATTAAAGGTATATTATACTTAGAAGTAAATATATGCAAAAAAAGAAGTATTCATTTAAATATAATAGCCTGAATAAATGTAAGTGTCATGGCCTAAAGAAATATGTACTGTATCTACAATGATCTATATCCCTGGAAATTATTAGTTTCATTCTGAAGAAATTCGCTTAAGGCTGATTTTTTTACGGTGTGTTTATATAGTCTAGACTATTCCTAAGTTTTCAATTATAACCCTTTTTCCTCCTTATTATCATTTTGCATAATTTTCATTCACTTCATTATTTTCATTATTTATTAAACCACTGTCTTTATTAATATTTAAATTAGTTCAACTTGTTGCCTAGAGCACTCGAGTAATATAACAATTGATTGTTCTAACTTCAGTAATATTAATAAATCCTTGCCAGGAAGATCCAGCTTCAACATTGATTATATAACTACTCAGCTACAAGCATCTAATATGCATAATTATGGCAAACCTTATCGAAATACAACAAGAGTACATCTTCTGCGTATTTATGATAAGGGTTCCATAATATTGAATCCTTTTTGAAAAAAAGTCTAGTTTACTTTTTTCAATACTAGCATCCCTGTTTCTACGCCACCGAGTGAAATAAAAATCTGGAACTCATGTACGTTTGTTGAGAATGGAGAATATCCCAGATTTCAGTGTTTCCAACTATATTTAAGAAAATAAAAAATTTCATTCGACACATGTATCATTTTTGAACACAGTGTGTCCCGGAAGGCCTAGGCAATATTTTACCAACGTACTTTATTTGAAAAATTAAGGATTAGGTTAGGTTAGGTTAGGTTATTGTGAGTGGGTCCTTGTGGACCCTTCACTGGGGCCATTATCAGGCCTATTGTGGCTCACTCCAAATTATGTTTCACCTAATAAATTCAGTTTCTTGAAACTGATAACTTTATTGGGTGAGAATGTGTCGAGATCCTCTGGCAGTAGTTGCCCTTTGCCAAATATTGAGAATCGGATCCTATCCACAGCGGGACAGGTGTATAAGAGAAGGCAGACCACCCTTCTCATCATCCTCCAAGCATAGATGGCACTCAGCGTTTTCCGCTAGGCCGAGTTTATGCAGATGATAGTTTAGTCGGCAGTGACCAGTATATAGGCCTGTTAGAGTTTTCAGGTTTATCCTGTTTAACTCTAAAAGTTTCTTAGTTCTTAATTTCAAGGGGTATTTTATAAACGCCTTCGAATGAAGTAATCCTGGTCTCCTTTCAGCTCAGGTTGAGATAGCCATCTTAACAGTACTTGAAGATATGCCAAGTACCGGTTCTAGTCCGATGATTCGTGATCTTGTTCCTTGTCTAGCCAAGGAGTCAACCATTTTGTTACCTTCCATATCAGAGTGGCCTGGTGTCCAGACCAGAGTCACTTTGTTGGTTTTGCTCAAATGATTTAGGGCCTTCTGACAGTTCCATATCATTTTGAAGTTACAGCGGTAGGAGACAAGAGCTTTTATAGCTGCTTGACTATCTGAGCAAATTTTAATTGATCTACGTGTAATATGCATATATTCCAGCCTTCGTACACACAGTTCAATGGCATGAACCTCGGTCTGAAAAATAGTTGCATTAGTACCTAGGTTTGAGGATATCCTCACCCTTGGCCTGGAACTATGTATTCCGGCTCCTGTTACCTTAGGAGTTTTGGAGCCGTCTGTAAACCAGTAACTCTCTGCCCTCGGTAGGTCGGTTTTATTCCGATCCCACTCAACTCTTTCTGGAAAAAGTATGTTGAAGATCAGCTCATAGTTGGTCATGGTAGGCATAGTATCCGAGGGCATTCACAGGATGCTGTGACTCTCTATGTCATCCAGCAACCTGTTCCGCTCCATGATACTAGTCTGTGACATATTAATAGCCGCTTGCAGTCTATATGTTGCCCACCTGGCCTCTCTCTCCAAATATATATGAAGAGGGGTAAGTCTGGATTTCCATTGCAGATGACGGTGTGGTGCTAATTGCCCCCATTACGGCCAAGAATGCTAATCTCTGTAATAAAGAGAGTTTGGCTTAGGGTGTCCGTTGTGATCCTTTCGGCCACCAAACGATTGATCTGTATGTTATAATTAGTCTGATGACCGTGACATAGATCCAGTAAATTTGTTGGAGACCCATGCCCCAAGATTTACCACAAATACGACGACATGTCCATAAGGACAGTTTTGTTTTGTGGATTACCTTTTCCAGATGGGAGTTTCAATTAAGTGATTTATCTAGAGTGATTTCTAGATGTTCCACCTCCTCCGCAAATGAAATAGTTTCACCCATTAAGGAGGGCGGTCTTAAGTCTTCCAGCTTCCTTTTCCGAGTGAATGATACTATTACTGTTTTCTGAGGGTTCACAGACATCTATTCTCTGTCACACCAGTTACCCACCCAGTGTCTCCTCCCACAGTGTGAGAATAGCCAGTAAGTCGTCCATAAGAAGTAACCACAAAAGGAGGGAAAGAACCTCACCCTGCGGGCATCCTCCTGTGGCTTTAAAACTGACTGTTTCTCCATGTAGAGACGTCGTTATAGGTCTGTTTAATAGCATAGCACGAATCTAGTCTCCTATAGTCGGCTTAACCCCTCTAGCGGCTACTGCTACATATAAGGGGTCGGGCAGTTCATTGTTATATGCTCCCTCAATGTCGAGAAAAGCTTCCACCGCAATTTTCTTAATTTGAAGGGATTCGGTGATCTTCTCGACTAAGTTATTGAGTGCCAGTTCTGTTGACTTTCCTGTCTGATAGGCATACTGATGGGTATTGAGGGGGGTAATGGTTCAGGATGTTCCCCCTGATATATTCGTCTAACACCTTCTTCAGGCCTTTCAGCAGAAAAGATAATAATAATAATAATAATAATAATAATATGTCTTTATTTACATTAAAAATTCATTACAAAGAATTTTAAAAATGGATGGCGGTATTCATATATAATATGCTCTTCCATACAACCATCCGAACAAAAGAATATTGATAACCAAATAAAACAATAATTACGATATAATAATGTATACAAAATACAAGAAAATAAACCAATGATCATACATAAATGATGAATAAATTCAAACAATATCAAAACTACATACAAAACTGCATACAAGATTAAAATTAAAGCATATACATATTACATTTAACATTATCTGCCAGCAAATATATGGTTTTTTAAACTTTTTTGAAGGAATTAATAGATGAAAGTGACTTAACATTATCAGGTAAGGCATTAAAAACCTTTGCAGCATTGTAACTAAATGATCGCTGAAACTGGGCTGATCTATGCTTAGGGATACAAAGTAGGTCACGATGGCGAGTAGAACGCATGTGTAGATCACTATTTTTAAGTAATTTGGCTGTTAAGTATTCAGGTTTTTGAGATTTTAATATCTTAAATATTGCACACGACATATGGAACTTAAATCTTTCGTTAAGATTAAGCCATTTCGATGCCAATAGGCTAGCTGAAATGTGATCGTACTTGCGCAGACTATAACTAAACCTCAAGCACGCGTTTTGAATTTTTTGCAAACTCTCCTTGTCTCTGGAAAGTAAAGCAGGCCAATACACAATATCACAGTAAGACAAAGATGACAAGATGAGAGAATCACATAATTTTAACTTTACGTCCAAGCTAAGAATTTCTTTATGAGTGTACATCAGTTTAAGTTTACCAAATGATTTCTGAACTAGATGATTTACATGTTTAGAAAATCTAAGGTTTGTGTCAAGCCATATACCCAGATTTTTACAAAAATTACTAGGTAGTAAAAGTTGGCCATTAAGTTTAACTTTAAATTCAGGATCAATTGTGACATCCTCCTTTTTACTTCCAAATACAAGCATTTTAGTTTTTGACTCATTTAAAATAAGACTATGTGCTGACGATACCTTGGAAATTGTGTCTAAATCTGCATTGATTTTAGACACGACTGTCGAAAGATCATTAAAATTAAATGAAATATATACCTGGGTATCATCAGCATATTGGTGAGAGTGACAATGTTGAAGATATTTATTAAAATCTGCAGTATAAATAGAAAACAGCAAGGGCCCTAGAATGATACCCTGTGGTACACCACGAGTAATAGTATTAGAAGTAGAAATTTCATTATAGTTAAGAATAACTCTTGAAATCGCTGTATTATTAAATCCAAAGTATTGCAATTTCGTACACAGTGTAGCATGCTCCAAAGTATCGAACGCCTTGCTAAAGTCTAAAAGAATCAAGAAAATATTATTGTTAAGATCGATTTCTTCAAATACATCATCAGTTACTTTTAAAAGAGCAGTTGTAGTACTATACTGTGCCCTAAAACCAGATTGAGAAGTTGGTAAAATATTATGGTCATTGAGGTATGTAGTTATTTGATCTGAGACTATTTTCTCAAGGATTTTGGAGAGAGTAGGTAAAATACTAATGGGACGAAACTGACTTATAAGGGAGGGATTAGGTACTTTTGCCACAGGAATTATATTAGCTTCTTTCCACACTGAGGGAAACGTGCCACTAGTGAGACATTTGTTGACAAGGAAGGCAATGTGGTTACTTAAAAAGGGTGTGACCAGCAAAATCATTTTTAGATCAATGCCATCAGTGCCACATGCATTTGATTTAAGCTTCGAAATAATTTTATCAATTTGCTCAGAAGTGACCTCTGTAAAGGAAAATTCCTCTTTATTCAAGGAAAACGACCTATTTTCATAATTATTAGCAATAAAATTACTATTATTGGCATTAATATTTATCGATGAAGTTGAAAATGCATCAAGAAAATCATTTGAATTACCGATATTTAGAGGAATGTAATCCCCATGTGAGTTAATATTAAGCGATTTCAATAACTTCCAAAAATTTTTCGGATCAGTTTTAAATTTATAATTCAGATACGCTTTCTTTTCAGCTTTAATACACTTATTAATAAAATTCCTTAATTCTTTATACTCATTCCAAGCGACATCAGTTCTTGTACGTTTGTATTTTGCAAGAGCCTTTTTTCTAAGTTTTATTAATAGTTTTAAATTGTCGGATAACCACGGCGCAGGAGGTTTAGTTATCCTAGCCGTTTTAAGTGGTGCATGTTGATCAAAAATATAAATAATATTAGCATTGAAGAACTCAACTATTTGATCGACATTATCTAAACTAAATATGTAATTCCAATTTATAGAATGTAAATCTCTTAAAAATAAGTCGAGATCGAACATGGAAAAATCTCTATAAGATTTAAAAAACGTAGATTGGCGATCTTTCTTAATTTTTAGATTGCAGGAAATCAAAGAGTGGTCGGAGATACCATCCATTCTAATCACGTTCGTGTTTGAACATATATTACTGCAAGAAGTTACAATTATGTCAATGAGTGTTTGAGATACATCTGTGACACGAGTAGGTTCAGTTATAATCTGCTCCAGTCCGTACCTCTCTAAAAGATTATTAAAAAGTGTATAGCCATGGCTATTTTTATTTAAAAAATTAACATTAAAATCTCCACCAAATATTATATAATCAAAATCAGGTATGACAGATGCCAAAAAAGTGTTCAAGAGTTTTAACAGAGTCAGCCAAATTTGCATTTGGTGGCCGGTAAAGTGTCCCAATGCAAAAACTTTTCCCAGCTATTTTAACACTCACCCATAGTTGTTCAAGAATATTTGTATCATAAAACGGCGCTTGGATAATTTTATACTTCACAGAATCTTTAATATAGAACGCGACACCACCTCCACGAGTAGGACGGTCATTTCTTATGAGATTGTAACCATGAATTTTTAAACCACTATCACCTACAAGCGGATCCAGCCAAGTTTCAGACAACCCAATAATGTCAAGTACCTCATCTGCAACAAACTCACAAAACATATCAAATTGTGCACATATAGACCTGATGTTAAAATGAGAAAAACTCAGAAATTTATTCATTTATTAGTATAATATCAGTTCATTATATTTAGAGCCCCCTGTAAATAAAATAATGATAATAAAAACTAAGATATTTAATACGAGCATCCAGTAATGGAATGACTATGTAAAGCTGACAAAAATAATTAATTGCAATAAAAATGAAATACAAGTATCAGAAAAGATAAAAAGATAAAAAAGATTGAGAAGAAAAATAATGATGAATGTTTTCATATTAAATTATCAATAACGCAAATATTATAAAAACACATTAAATAAAATTAAATCCTACCAAGTAAAAAATCCGAAGTTTTTTTCTCCTATGAATCGAATGCAAGAGATAGCTAGCACTACCACTTCGTTAAAGAATAATTTCACAAATCAGCTACGGATGAAATAAGGCATCTTTTATTTTCTTCCACGGACCATGCGTATATTTTTCCACCTGATGACCAAGCATTTTTCTTTCCATATTTTTTCTTTGCTGCTGACAATAAATTATAACGAGCTGTAGTTAAATCCTCATAGATAGTTATGTCAGAGTCCTTTAACAATTTTTTTGACATATAGACTTCATGTCTTTTAATATTACTTAAAAACTGAATCAAAATGGGCCTTGGTGAAGAGTGCTCCTCAAATTTACCAACACGATACACACAATCTATGTCACACGCTCCACAGGTAATATTAAGTTTATTATTAAAAAAGATAATGACGTCATCTAAAATTTGCTCATCTTTTCTCTCAGGAATACCAATAATTTTTAGGGAATTGCGCTTCAAATATTGATCCATAACATCACATTTTTCTTCCACAACTTTTATAGACTTAGCATTCATTGACGCAGTTTTAGTCAAATCCTTAATGGAATTATTTAATTCAGTAAACTTGGCATCCAGTTTGCTCTCTAACTTATCAAGTTTTTTGTCTATTTTACTCTCGAGTTTGTTAGAAAAATTTGTACAAACCTTATTAATGAGTTCATCAGTGTTATCCACTTCACTTTTGTTGCCGCCACCCCGAGTCATCATGGGCACGATTTTATTATAACGGTAAGACTATCAAGAACTTGCGACAGACTCACACTAATTATTATAACTGCAATTAATAACCAGAATAAATTACAGGTGAAGTGGTGCAACTAAACACTGGATTACTGGATTGTTATAAAGCAACACCGGAAAATAGATTTTTTTTTACTTAAGTATTAGTACTAGAAATTTAAACGATTTCAGGAGCTCTAACTACACTTGTTTACTCACGCATATCGCAGTCGATACAGGCTAATTGGTCTAACCGATTTAGGGCTTGGTTCTTTCCTACCCATTTTTGGTATATATAATACCTTAACCGCCGACCAACTTGATAGGATATAGTTCCATATCAGACTAGCTCTGAATAATTTAATGAGGAATGGGAGTAATTTTTCCAGTCCATTTTGTAGTAGAGCTGGAAGAAAAACTCCGTGGTCTCCTGGCGATTTGAATGGTTGGAAGAATTTGATGGACCACTCAATTGCCGGTAGTGTGATAACCTTTTTTAGCTGTCAGCCAGTCATTTTTATCAGGTCGTTTTAATCGTCCTTCTGACGGTGACAGCTGATGATCATTCAGATTCAAGCACCCTGGGAAGTGGTTCCGTGCTCAGAGCTGTAGGGTTTCTTTTCCAGAGTCCGTATATGAGCCCCGACCGGAACTGGGGTATCCCTCCCCTGTTCTGTAAACTTTGCCTTACATTTCTGCATAGCAAATTTTTGACTACTGTCCTGTACCTGCGCCACTGGGCACCAAGTAACTTTTTTTGTTGAGAAGGTTGTTTTCCTCTATGCAAACGGTCAACGGGTGTTGTTTTATTTCACACCTACCAGTCGGCACCGAGGTGCCGCTGAGGGAATTCCTCTATCCACCACCTCGGGACGCACCCGGTAGGGGTTGCAGGCATCCCCCCCTCGTGAAAAATGCTTAATATATATGTGTCCTTAAACGTTTGGTTACGGGGGTAAAGAGTGTAAAGATTAAACAAAATTTCTAGCTCTATTTTTAAACTAATCTTTGTCAAATTTAATACGACTCTTATTAGTTTAGAACTTGATTTGCTTATTGAAGAAAATTTCAGATCAACCCAAAAAACTAGTGGCGTGTGACTGTGGTCATCGGCCCACTTGGTACGACATTACTTTTTAATATAACTAACAGAGGATTTTGATTCTGGAGCAATAAGCACACAAAAATGTATCTTGCATTTTGACTATAGAACGCATAGTTTTGAAGCTTTACAGCCAAATAATTTAGAATATCCGCCTGTGTCAATACTAATGACTTTTGCAAGAAAAATTGTATTTATTGTAAGTTCTTACAATAAAAATGGACAGTTACGTTGTTATTCGTTGTGAAAAGACAGATATGATAAAAATATTGGGCAAATATGATGGGAACAGTACAGCGACAGCCCCAATATACAGATATGTGTTTCCCTGCAGGGTCATGCCTCGCTTAGAAGAAAAAATATGGTTCTTTTAATCCGATAATTATGGTAAACTGTTGTAGGCAAATAAGAGCTCATAATCCCAGGCAGATCAATGAATTTTACAATAAATAGAAGGACCCAAAAATTTGTGTTAGGGGAATTTCTATTAGATTAGGAATTTCTCGGTCAATTGTTCATGGTGTTTTTTGCCACAAATAAAAATTGCAAGAATTACTGCTAAGAATGTTTGGTCCAAGGCTAAATTTTTTCAATAGACTATAGCTAAAATTAATCAAGATCCAAACTTCCCTGGACTTATTTTATTCACTGACGAAGCGTGCTTTACCAGAAACGGGATAACAAGCATTCATAACGATCATGTGTGGGCAGAAGAAAATGCAAAAGCAGTTGAATAAGATACTTTCAGGAAGAAATTTCGATAAACGTGTGGTTGAGTGTAATGGAAAATATTCTTGTTGATCCCGTTGAGCGCCATAATCAGTTAACTGGGGTTAATTTTTTTAGAATTCTCACAGCAGACATTGCTAGAATTATGATGTGAAGTGCCTGTACTCACTTAACAAATCATGTGGTTCATGATCGACATTGCACCTCTACATTTTAATAGACGTTCGTGAGTTCTTGAATGCAACCTTCCCCGAAAGATGGACTGATAGAAGTACCCCCATACAGTGGCCTCCACGATCGTCTGATATTACGCCTTGCAATTTCACCTAGAAGGCATTTAAAAACGAGAATGTTACTAACGAAATTTTAACTAGAGATCATTTGTGGCAACTCATTCAAGATTAGTGTAATTAGTTACATCCAAAACACACCAGAGGAGTTATAAAGCACAAAATTTTCGTTTTTATGAAGATTTTATTAGCGTATCAGATAAAATGGAGCTCACTTTGAAAAAACTTTGTAAATTTTTATTGATAGTGTTTGATTTTTATTACTTAAACCTCTTTGTTAAAATTTTAGTCCATAAGTTTCTCTTATAGTTTCATTAACAGTAATAGAACGTAAAGAATAAAATGAATTTATTTTTCCGATACTGAACGTTATCAGAAATTGAAAAACACTGTATTTTTTTATATTTTATTGCTTTCGACATATAACCATTAGCACATTGTCAAATGATGCGCTTCAGTTAACATTTTAATGTGTGTTATTAATATTTAGACATTTTATTATTGATAGTACATGCAAATAATAACATCGTTTCATTCACAGATTCCTTTCTTTTATGAGTAAAATATGTTGTTGGAAATTGGCCAAGTATTTTAAGACATCCTGTATAAAGACGTCATTTTAAAGCACTTCCGACATACGACAGACCATACGAGAACACCCTACAAAAATCAGCTTTACGAGTATTTGTTCCAAATGAAGTAAATTTTTATGGTTCATTTCCTGATGTATTCAGTTATATCTTACAATAGTAGCCAGAATAAACGCGAAACTCTATTTAGAGAAATCTGTACTCTATCTACCATTTGATGTAGGTTTTTTCAACTGTGAAACCTAAAATCTTGTATTGCACATAAATCTCCGAATGTCTATACGATGTATTGATTTATTAAGATTGACACGCATAATGGCTACAAGAAAATTACACACTTTAATAAGATACAACGTCGTGTTAAGGAAGTTAATGAAAATTCGAAACTAAAATCCCTTATCTTATAAGATTATCTGCCTCTTTCAAAAAAATGTTTATCCCGTTAAGAATTAAGAACATATAATAGCAGCCGAGGCGAAAACTTTGAATACCACAAACTCAGCTACAAAATCTCTCAGAAACAGTTTCATTTAAAAAAAGTTTTGTTTCTTAATACAATATTCAACAACATAATTCCCAATGTAACTTATAAGCTGATACGTCTATTTGGGGAATTACGGTAAGAAAAGCCTTCTATTATGTGAGAATAAATCCCAAAGTAAGTAAGAAAACTTATAAATCTTTTAGTCTCAACAAATCAGGAAATTAAGGAAGATTTGTACCACACCTGGAAATTCCTATGTGACTATAAATCTCTTAGAATAGGTAGCGAACCCATAAATACTATAGTAATAGTTATATAAAATTATCAAACTAGTAGAATTCTTCTTATAAAATCGAACTTGATTTGTTAAAAAATTGTGTACCATTAAAACAAAGAAGAGTAAAATATTTGTGGCTTATAAAAATATTATTTTATATTTTTGATCAAATTTATTACTAGCTATGTAGGCAAATACACAACTAGTATTTAAAATCACTGATTTCAGAAGTAGCTTAGAAATACCATCATCAAATGTTTCTTTTCTGAGAAAGAAAACATATACCCTATCTCAAAAGGGTGTAAACTAAGATTAGCTTTTTTGAAGATTGTCTCTCTTTGTAATATTGCAAGCACACCCATGGTTTCCAATTATTTTTAGCAGCTGTTTAGTGTGATCGTTGTACGAGATACACATCACAAGTTATCTGAAGATTCAAATTTAGTTTGCTCTCATCCTTAGTTTCATCTTTAACTTTCATGTACACTTTTTTTATTGGCTTCGTGGTCGAATGGTAAGGACACTTGCCTCTCACACTGAAGGGTTCGATTCCTAGTCGAGGAGCTAGGATTTTTCTAAACCAGAAATTAATTGTAGCATCCTCGGACATTGTCTCTAAATGTATAGTGCTCACCCACACAAGGTACCTTGAGGTACCTACAGAGATACAAGGGGTTGTATTACCTGTGATGTTTAATTTTTTTGTAGCGCTGTGTTTGATTTATTCATTTTTAATAAATATTCGAATTAAAGATTTTGAAAGTTCGTTTTTATACGAGATTTTGTAGTACTTGGGTTTTTGTCTACTAACCGTATTTGAAGTTTTTGAAAACTTCATTAGTATCAAAACATTAGGAAAATACTTTCTATTCTAGGTGGCCCCATGAAAGAAACTGGGACCATCAGGTCAGGTCTCGTAGATGGTGAGTAGATATCGCCGAAACGCGAAATTTATCGTCCAGGAACCAAGTTATGTAATGTTTCTAAAGATGGGCGAGCGATATGTGTCATGACCCCATCTTGCTGGAACCATACATCTTATCGCTGATGTAACGGCGGTTGAAGAAGCGCTATCAACATGTAAATTTAAATCAATGGATCTTGGCGTACACGTCACAACGAATAAGCTGCCGAAATAATTAAAACAGATAGCAACGCATGATCAAATCACATCACTGCCAATGTCGTTTCATACTGAGAAGGTATAACACTTTTTAGATTCATACAGAAAATAGATAGATAAAGCCAATGAATTATTTTATCGTATTTTCTAATTGCGGTTGTGATGATGTGCACGCCAAGACCTGTTGTTTCTAATATATGTAGACTGCAATAAGCGTCCATTAGTATGCCGCAGACTAGCATCATGGCGCGGAACAGGTTGCTGGATGACATAGAGAGTCACAGCATCCTGGGAATGACCTCGGATACTACGCCTACCATGACCAACTACGAAGTGCCCTTCAACATCCTTTTTCCGGAAAGAGATGAGTGAGATCGGAATAAAGCCGACCTACTTAGGGCAAAGAGTTGCTGGTTTACAGATGGCTCCAAGACTCTCGAGGGTACAGGAGCTGAAGTGCATAGCTACAAGCCAAAGGGGAGGATATCCTCAAGCCTAGGTATTAATGTAACTACTTTTCAGGCCGAGGGCATGCCATTGACCTGTGTGTGTGGAATTTTTGCATCTGACACGCAGATCAATAAGAATGTTCTCATATAGCCAAGCAGCTATAAAAGCTCTTGGCTCCTACTGGTGTAACTCCAAAACGGTTCGAAACTGGCAGAAGGCTATAAATCATTTGAGCAAAAACAACAAAGTGACTGGTCTGGATACCCGGCTACTCTGGTAATTAAGGTAACAAAACAGTCGACTCCTTGGCCAGAGAAGGAGCGGGATCACGAATTATCAGACCTGAACCGATACTTGGCATATCTTCAAGTACTGCTAAGTTGGCTATCTCAACCTGGGCCAAAAGTAAAACCCTCCAGTATTGGCAAGACTTACCAGGATTAGTTTATTCGAAGGCATTTATAAAATCCTCTTTGAAATCAACAGCTAAGAAACTTTTAGAATTAAACAGGGTTAACCTGAAAACTAGGCCTATATACCGGGCACTGCCGACTAAACTATCATCTGCATAATTTCGGTCTGGAGGAAAACGTCAAGTACTGTCTATGCCTGGAGGATCATGAGAATTTAGACAACGTCTTGTGCACCTATCTCACTGTGGAAGGGATCCGTTTCTTAATATTTAGCAAAGGGCAACTACTGCCAGAGGATCTGGACACACTATCACCCAGTAAAGTTATCAGTTTAATTAAGAGATTGAACTTATTGGGTGAAATATAATTAGGACTGAGTCACAATAGGCCTACAGATGGCTGCAGTGGTGGGTCCACAAGGACCCTCTCATAGAAACCTATCTTAACTGAACCTGGTATATGTATCGCTCTGAGTTCACGATCACTTGTTGACAGTTTGCATTTTCAAGGAAATAAGACCAGAAAATTTCCATTGTCCCAATAGCACACGAAAGAATGACCTTTAGACTATGTAATAGTTTTTATGAACTTGTCTGGGATTTATGTTGGACCAATAACAATAATTCTATTTATGGATATTCTGGCAAAATTCATTTCGATTTTCCTTATGACTTACACTAAGCTCTTTGACAAATTACATCTTATATGGATCTAATTTAAGGTCGGCATTATGGTCTGTGGTCGGCGTGCAGAATTATACGCAGATTTCATCAGAAATCCTCAAAGTTAGAGAGGGCCGTCTTTCAGAACTCTCAGGACTGAATTGCAACTCTGATTCGTTCAATATTTTCATGACCGCCCGTCTTTTACGGACTCATTATCCTGCTATATTCCGACCCATCTGTAAATAGTTGGTCGAGATGGTGAAACTCCTCTATCTCTGATCTTCACAAATTCCAAACGAAACGCACATTGAACAGCAACAACTGAATTCGATATTTGAAACTGGTCGTCAACAAAGATTTTTCTTGCAAGGATCAGAGGTCTGTTTTTACTAAATTTCACTACTGCTTGTCAAATCCAAAGGAATGTAGATTATAATCCATATTTCGCTTCAAAATCACTTAGTCCTGGCGTTTTAAATGTTTTAACTTTATTCTGCTGCACCCTGTATATTCAAAGTCAACTTCTACTACCTTAAACAGCTGAGCTTTTACATGCTGACAGCGGGCCAGCATCGTACAGTTAGTTCTTTGGAACATTTCGGTTTTTTTTATTGTACAAAAACATTAATTAAAATTATTTAATGACCCTTATTTTAAATGTTTTATGTGGTAAATTGTTGGGGTGTGGTCAATTAAAGAAGAAAACCAGTTTCAATGACATCCTCAGGACTCTGTAGATAAAATAGTAGTATAGGTAGTTCTATATTGGTAAACAACACATTTGAATATATATACATAATTAATTATGTATATATATTCAAATGCAATAACATTAATAATGGAAAATGAGGTTACATTTTTTGGTCATACGCATCTATCTGTGCATAATATATGATAATAAATGTAAGAGTTATTACATTCAATAACACTTAATACCTAATTAAAAAATATACCTAAAAACTGTAACAAATTAAAACCAGCTATCCAAAAAAACTCATTAATAAAATTATATAAAAAGAAAACACGAAGACTACATTAGACCAGAATAAAGTATATTACAAAATGCCGTATGTAAAGAATTTATCAGAAAAATTCAGGAAATTGTTAAGTGACGAAACAAGACAAGTAACATCCGAAAGTGAAAACAATTTAAAAAACACTGATTCAATAAAATTAAAACAAAAACTCCGAAAGAATTGTTACGTTCACCTTTTGTAATCAGATGTAAATAAATCGTTTCATTACTAGTTTCTTAGTTAGGTTTCTTATGTTGTTTATATATATTTAATCATAGTAAATAACTTTAATCAATTAGGTAAATAAACTTTTATTCATTTCAAATCATATACGATATTTGCAGTTTAAGTTTTATTTTTAATAAAGTATGAGTACACTAATCCTCCATCAGTTAACGCTGAAATAAATAAATAAACATCATCAGTTAAAAACCGAAAGAAGTCTCTATCAATATAGCTTACCTTAATCTCTGTTTTATTACTGCATTTTCTTATACAATGTTGCTCATATTTCGGTGGTGGTTATGTCAATAACTTTTTATGCCGCCCTCGTAGCACACCTAAAATGATATTTGTTTGAACATAAACATAACCTTCATTTAATTTGTTTCTGAATGCAAGTAGCTATGAATCTTTTTTTAAAATAAATAAAATATCTCACCTTTAATTAGATCATCCTAGTCCGTAACAGTTAAGTATTATTAAGTTTTAAGGGCACTTTAACTACATATACTTATTGTTGTTTAACAATCGGCATTGTACCGCATTTTGTTCTATTCGCCGATCCGCATACTATCAATTCTCAGTTGGTAAAGACAAATACAAATCAGCTGTAAGATGTGAAATGTGTAACCTTCACCTCGATATGGAATTTACAAGTTATTACTTTAATAAAATCCATTTTCTTTGGGGAAAATAAGATTAATTTCTAAATTAACATTATGCTTATGTCTTATCGATTTATAACATCTACCATTTATTATTTTTCCATTTATCGAAATTTACTTTGGTTATTTGCAATTCCTCTATTGGCAAACCTTCCTTGTAAGGAAAGGGCACTTTAATGCACAGAAAATAGTTTCTTTGATCCTGTCGTGTCCCACTTGCCATTTTAAAAAGAAAAATAAGTTACAAATTATGTTTTAACAAAGCAGGCCTGCATCGCCAAACATCAAATTTCAAGTCGAAAATTTCTTGACATTCGCGCCTATATTGTAGTCAATACGGTGACACTCTATACATATATATTAACTATTCTTGCTACGGTAAATAGAGTATATTAATAAAGATTATTAAAGTCGCTAATAGCCATTGTTTAATAACTAGTAACTATCGTTAGGTACTTTAGTTAATCAATTAAAATATCTAGTAACAATTACTGTAATGATGTCCAAATATTGTAGTGCTTACAAGGGAGCTTGTTACCCCAGAGATTTTTTTCATATACATACTATTAAAGTAGTCTAATGACTATTGCAAAATTTACAAGTAACGAGAGTACAAACGTCATATATATATAAAAAAAATTAGGTTTAATATTTGACACTAACTTACGTTTTAAAGATCATGTTTCTAACTTGATAAAAAAGTCTTATATTGCATTAAGACTTCTCTACACAAATATAAGTATTTTAAACTTCAAATTTAGGAAAAAACTTTGTGCGTCACTTGTTTTACCCATTTTAAACTACTGCATTGTAATTTACTTCCCGTGCCTTGATAAAATAACTCAAAATCGACTACAAAAAATACAAAATTGCTGCTGTAGGCTCGTTTGTGGCCTAAAAAAATATGATCATGTGTCCTCTAAAATAAACCAACTCGGCTGGCTGACAGTAAATAATTTATTTAAGTATCATTTGTCAGTTTTTGTTCATAACATCTTGATATCTAGTTCACCTCCTTACCTTAGAGACAAATTTATATTCAGACATAGTATTTATGCCAATAATTTGAGATATACAAATAAACTATCATTGCCTAAATATCGCTCAACCATGTACAGACGATCCTTCTTATATAACGCTGTAACAACGTACAATAGCTTAGAAGACAACATTAAATCTCTTCCTGTAAACAGTTTTCAAAAAATGGCTAGACTACATTTCTTTTATCTTCAATAATTTAGGATCTAGTATGTGCTTAGCATCATTTATTTGATAATGCAATGTATGCAATTTAATATATGCCAAATTTTTTATATCATTTATACATACTAATTTTATTGTTATTGTGTTTTTGTCCTCAATTTATCATTGTTCAGGTTAAGTTGAATAGCCTAGGCTAGACTTCGCCTATTTTAAGAAAGTTTTGTAAACTTTTCTTTTAATAAAGACACTTTATTATTATTATTATTATATTAGGAGATATATATTTATTATTAGTCACCATTATTAGAGCTTTTTAGGAAAATGACTCTAATAATTGTAACAAATGACGTTGGCTGTCCTCTATTTAATTGAAGTTTTATGCAGCAGTAATTCAATTTTTAATAACGTCTAATAGAATTTCCTCTCAGTTAGAAGATTGCGGAAATATTCACAATCCAAATAAAATAATTAAAAACCCTACAAGTTTGACGCAAGACTCAAAAATTTTTTTACACTCGTTTAATTTCCAAAGAACTGGTTGAAATTCAAAAACGGAACAAATGTGTCAAAATAAGGTCTGACATAGAAAACTTAAACTCGTCTTATTTTAATTTAATAACAAAAATAAAAAAGAACCATTCGTAATAAAAATCTGGAGATAAGTTTTTCACCCTATTAAATTTTTTACATCACAAGTCTAGTTATTGTTTGTTCCTTCATTGTACGTGGCTGTTATTTTAATTATTACCATTGTCGTATGTCTATTTGTTTATATGTTTAGTTGTTTAGTGTTTTACAAGGAAAACCTATACAAACCTACTGAATGCTTTAATTTTTAATCTGTTGCAGCTTTTAAGTATGTTTTTTAATTAGGTATTAAGTTTAATTGAATGCAATAACTATTACATTTATTATGTCATGTATATATGCACAGACGGATGCATGTTACCAAATAATGTAACCTCATTCTCCATTATTAATGTTATTGTACTCGAATATACATATATACATAATTATGTGTTGTTTACCAATATAGAACTACCTATACTGTATTTTATCTGCAGAGTCCTGAGGATGTCTTTAAATAAAGACGAAACGTCGACATAATTTTAAAACTGGTTTTCATCTTTAATTGACCACACCCCAACAATTTACCACATAATAAAGACAATAATACAACAAACGAATTTAGTGTACGAAAATTAGATATCAATTTTTAAATCGGACATACCAAGTCGTTTATCTTAAAATTAAAATATTCGTTTTGGTTATCATTTACTATTATGCATAGAATGCAGAAACAAAATTGTGATAATATGATAAAGTGATTTACCTAAGACAGTACAACAGATACGGATTAAACGAAACGTCCTTTGTGGCAGCTGTAAATGGCCCCAAATGAGAAATTCACTTAATTATTATATTATCCAGTAATTACTGTGCTTTGAAAATTAGGTATATAATATATGGGAACAATTTTATCATAAATAATAAACAGATTGTAAAGAGGTCGTTATTATAATAATATTAGTGATAAATTCCATGAGTAATAAATTATAGCGTTGCACCAGTAAAACAATATTATTCCACTGTGAACGGTAATTTGATTATAATAATAAAGTTAGTGTTAACTGTGAGACACATTTTATGAAATTACCATTTATTTATTGAGGGTTTTATGTTTTTTGAAATAATTTCAAACGGTTTAAAAAACATTTCCGTTGTTTTAGAATGATTTGTTCTAATTTTATATTTATGTTTGACGGTGATATATCAAACGAATTTTATTCATTAAACTCAAATATTGATTTATAATTATTGGTAAACTGCAGCTTTTATCATAATCCTGAAATTAGTTGGAACCTTTGATGTGACTGAACTGACACTGGAGTAGTTTCCATAAACACGACGTGCGTTTTGCTAGCCAACATCGAGAGGTGATTAAAACTCAGATTTAATAACTCGCTTGAAACGCAATTTTAATGATTTTTCAATGACGACTGTGTAGATTTAATCCTTAAATATCTCGAAAACAGTTGATTTTAGCAACTTCAGACAAGAATATCTTTTTTTACTTAAAATTGTTAGTAAGTGCAACATAACTTCAATTAAAAATATCCACACAGCTAGCTGTTCTGACAAAAAAAATAGGTCATATTTTTGTTATTTAATGTATTGCATTGGACGCCCTATCAAACTTAGGTGAAAACTAGTAAGAAATTGCGATTTATCGTCACAAGAAACTTATCTGTATCGACTTTGAACATGATCCGTCAGAGTAGTCTTTCAGTTGCATCCAAAAAATCATTTAAAAAATTTTTTTAACACTCTGTCTCATTAACTACGCACATCTTACTTAAGCATGTTTCGTTAGACGTTCATATTTTGAACCAAAGAATCTCTAGTTACTCTTTGGTCCATTCTTTATAAACGCACCCTGTATAAGGCATTTGAGTAATAATCAAAATGTGGTTTTATTATTGTACTGCAAATCGTCATCCTTATGAATAATGTTAAATGTAGGAAGCAAATCTAAGTTTTTTTGATAATTTTTTACAAATGACGAGCTTCTGGGAGAAACCTCACCTGTCCAAAAATGAAATATTTGGGAAAACGAATAAATGTGTTTTAATACTTAGTGTATTTATGCAGAATTGGTTTTTTTGCAATAAACTTCACTAAATATTCGCAGAAGAAAATTTAGCTTCTGGATTGCCATTAGTGCCAATAGTTTTTGAGAGAAAAAATGAAAACCGATGGACATGTGCGGTTTTTATCAGAAAAAATATGAAAATCACACATAACTTTTCTTTACTACTAAAGACTGCATAGCTAATTTTTTCCATAACTCATTGGTGTTTCAATATGCATGACCAAAATCCTTACCTAAAAAAAAAATGAAAATCGACGGACATGTGACGTTTGTAGGGGAAAATAATATCCACTTGAACTTAAGATCTTTTTATTTTTTTTTATCGACACTAAAAACTGTACTGAACAAAATATTACAGTAAAATAAATAATGTCTGTTTTTTTATTTATGAAGGCCTAATCGTCGCAGCCACTACTGTTGTCTTCATCATCGCAACTTTTGTCGTTATTTGCCGTTTCGATAAATGACGAAAACAGGTCATCAGAAAACTTTTTATTCTGTGGATGATGTAAAAGCCGCAGCAGCTCCAGCAGATTATCAATTTTTTTCTTTCTTAATGAGCAGAGGAGCATTATAAGCCTTATAAAGTAACAACTCATTTGTTATTTTAACTTTATAACGTACCAAAGATGAACGCCAAGATCCACTGTAGGTGTCACGTACCATTATATAAAGATGTTCTCTAGTAATTTTAACTTCTCTGGTATTCTTTATTTGAACTGGCGGTTTCGCAGTTCTAAGGAAATATTTCTCTGTAGCTTCCTTTATGTTGAAAATCATGGAAGAGTCAACATTTACTACAATAAAAGGCGCTGGTTTAGTTCTAGAATCTAGTATTAGTTTATCCCAGTCGACTCTTCAGGTACTTCAATTCGCTCCATCTTCCTCTTTTTCTTTTCAATTAAGGAGAAATCCTGATCATTGGATAAATAAGAGTGACCCCTTACTGGAAAAATGTATGTTATTTCGTCAAATACTTGAGGTGCATGGACCAGAATATACAGAAAGTATAATATTATATAATTTTTATTTTGGCCCGGGCAGCCGTCACTGATTAGGACCAGTTTTTTACACATACCGTGAGTATTAAATTAATGGAGCAACATCGATGTGACCTCTTTTCCACCCCTGCTACAGATTCGTGATAAGTGTACATTGTGGCAACGTCTGTGGCTAGGTCATGTATGCCGAATATATAATACCATAGTTGCCTCGAAAAAAACACAGGTTTTGATGGAATGTGAGGTAATGGTAGGTTCTGCATGAAATCGAAACTGACGCATGATACATCCTCAATTCTTGCTTTGTTCTTAAAAGCTCTCTTAGCAGTATGAAATGCCTCAGCTTTTCTTTAGTGCAGTTATCTTTCAGCAATACTTTTGGTGTTTCTTCTGGTGTATTCCTTGGATTGTTTAAGGTCTGTTGGAACATATCACATTGAGAGCATGTATCGCAGCGTGGGTATCCAAGCTTTATATTAAATTTCGATGTAAAAACAGTCCAGTACATTTTGTATGGGATATTTATAAGATGTTTTTGAACAAATAGCTGGTGCATGATTTTTACACTTAATTCTGAAGCTAAATAGTGCTAGTTGGGGCTGCGTCACGTCGTCTAGAATAATGAGATTGTCTTGGAGACAATTTCATTATGTGCTGCACTATTAAATAAACTATTTCTTTGTTGTACTTTTTTGGCCTATTTCCATGATTTCCTCTTTTATCCCTAGGTGCGTGGCCAGTTGTTAAGAGGTTTTCTTGCAATCTTCTTATACGAGGAAGAGTTATCCCATGAATAGCGGCGAAAGCCTTTACACACAAGATTTTGTCGGTAGTACCACATCGTACTTTATATAAAAATGAAACTGCATGAGGCTTTCTAACATCCCTATTTGGACGAGAACGACGTCGTGAAATGTTCCTGATAGTTATAAGCCCCGATAAATAGGCGTCTTGCTCGTTTTTATCATGCATTTTTTGATAGAAATTTGAAAAAAGCAGCTCCCTTTCTTCAACAGTTGTTATTCGAAAACATTTATATTTTTTACATCTGTAAAGAAAACCTCTTTACTGCCAAGCAACAATAATTTCAAGAGAATATACGTACCTGCAATCATCTCCTATTTGACGGGCTTCTACATGGACCCTCTTGTGGTTTTGATGTTCATTTCCATTCAATTTCGCTTCTTTAATCATATTTCTTTTGTTCACTTTCTTTTCTTTCTTCTTGGGCCAGGAATGGACCCCACTACCATCCGATTTCATGTTCTTTTAAAGATTAGCACAGAGAAAAATACGCCACAACTATTATAATAATAATTATTGATATAATACTCCTAACCTAAATAAACATAAAAATACCTTTCTAGTAAAAACCTCACATGTCCTGGACATGTGATATTTTTACCGAAAATCGAGTGGACAAATGCTGGTTTTACAGAACTGCGCTATTTTTATTGCCCTCTATCTCGGCCCGTATGAGGTTTTTCTAGAATCAGATTATGTGTAGTGACAGGTTTATTGTCATGCCAACAGATGTCGCTATAAACTTGATCTCACCAAAAATGGACATGTGAGATTTTTCTCTGAAACTCGTCAAATGTAGTCTATACAATCATTAAATGTTAGCTTATGATCTATGATGACACCTCTAAATATTTCATATGCGTTACTTTATCAAAGTGTTCGCTATTATATCTCACATATACTTCGTTAATATTTTGTTTTAAATATTTGTTGAACCCAATTTTCATATCTTTAGATTTTTTGGCATTTACCATTTGAACATTTGTTGCTCAATCATTTCCATCATTTTCTTAATTTTAAGTAACTTATCAGATCCTAATACACATAGTATCATCTGTGGCGAAGCAATTTGCAATCTTTTCAATTAATTAAAAATACGTCATTAACAAAAAGAGTGACGGGCATAGGTCACAACACACAACCTTGAGGAATTCCATTATTATTAAAATAAATTTCAGACATCATTTATTTTGGTTTGTTGACTCCGCACACATAGATAGGAATTAGTCCATTAATATGCTGTGTAAACAACTCCGAAATTATTTTGTCTACATTGAAGAAATCATAAGCCAGCTTATTCAAGTAATGGTTTAGTTTTTTGTTTTTATCCATTTCTGATCAAATTTAAATGGAAATTAGAAAATGGTCGTAACTTTCAATAACCGCACCAAATTTTATCCAAGGCATTTTCTATTTATTTTAGGAAAAATATATTTTTTTGAACAACTTTGAAGGTAACTTACTGTCTAATTTCTAATGAATTATTTTGGTATATAGATAACACCCTGTATCATTTCAATGGTTAGCACCCAATGGGTAGCGCCCTCCTGCACAAGGTTACTTTAGGAACACAGATGGTTACATTAGTACTGGTATTTAGTGTTAACAGTGTAATGTAATAATAATAATAATAATAATAAACACCACAGAAATTAGACAGCACCTGAGTCCAAAGCCAGAGCTGTCTAGAAGTTACACTTATAATTAGAAAAACGTGAACATACAACTATTTGGGATTTGAACCTGCAGCTAAGATAAATAAATTCCTAGTCATACTTGGGTGCTTTAGACAACTATGCCGTCAAGCTGATACATGTATGTAATATATTGTCTGAACGTTATTTGTGGAATTCTCTATATTTTTTTTCTTTCATGGGACTTAATACCATATGAATAATTCTTGGTTATCTAAAAAATACATTTAGTTATCTATGATACTGGAAAAATAAGCCTCTGCGCTTGTGATTACGTCAAAAATCATTCAGAGGGCGTTTTTTTGATAATGTAAATAATAACATATTTCCCTAAAAAATAATCCATATGTTAAATTTATACAGGGTGTCCCAACCAAAAGTAAGCACTCTGAATAACATTGGAGATAAAAAAATTTTGAAAAATTGGTGAAACACGTCGACCTTGTTCACAAGGGGACATACTTTAATGTAATACTTATATACATATCATCATCCCTCTACCCTACATGGCCACCCCCTCAAAAAATTCAAATTGCAAGGGGGGGTCGAGTGATACATCTTTTGAAAGGTCTTTCAATTCCCTACATAACTATGTATTTTTTTTAATATGTATCGATTCGTTCTTAAGGAAAATAATTTTATTTTTGATGATTACACATAATAGAAATCTTTTAAAAAAATCTAAAATACACGGCACTGAGTATTGGAATTTATAAAAAACTACATTTTCTAGTGCTCTCAAATCAACACGAGTTTTTTTGACAAAAAAACATTTTCCTTGTCCGTTTAGTTTTAGAATAATAAAAGACTCATAAGTATTTGATAGGCCTTGAACATTAATTTGTTCACAACCAATTTTAAATCGAGATACATTTTACCAGAGTGAGTTCTCAAAACGGTTTATATCCTTCAGGAGAGAATAGAAGTTGTCAGCATTTATTTTAAAAATGATAATTGTGCTAGAGCTACGGAGCGCGTATTCAATAGAAATCACCCAGATAGAAGAGTTGGTTCTCAGTATGTTTTACAATTACTGAATAAATTTAAGGAAACAGGTTCTGTAGGAAACTAAAAGCATGAACCTCAGCGACCGATTAGGAATGAAGCAGTCAAAGTGGTGATTCTGGGTCATTTGCAGATGGATTTTACTCAATCGATCAGGAAAGTAGCTGAAGCTTCCGGTGTATCACGAGGCAGTGTTCATCGAATTGTAAAGGCCTACAAATTTTATCCATATAAATTTAAATTAGTACATGAATTAAACAAAGATGATCCCGATCGTTGGCTTGAATTCTGTGAGATTTTTAGTGAACAGTTAAACGATAATGCCAATCTACTATACAATACATGTTTTTCTGGTGAATCGACATTTCAGTTAAATGGGGAGGTAAACAGGCACAATTGTAGGTATTAGAGTGAAACCAATCCACATTTGTTCATGGAAACTCATACCCACTGGCCTCAGAAGTTAAATGTTAGGGCTGGCATCTTAGGGAATCACATTGTCGGGCCGTTTTTTATTCCTGACAATTTAAATGGCGAAAGTACCTTTCTCGATCTGTTAGAAAATAACATCGACCCAATGATTACTCAAATCCTCGAAGAAGACGATTATCTTTTAGAGGGCGAACTGTTTTTTCAACAGGATGGGGCACCCCCACATTTTGCTATAGCAGTCTGTCAATTTTTGGATTACCGGTTTCCTAAGCGATGGATTGGAAGAAGAGGTCCTGTGGAGTGGCCCGCTATGTCACCCGATTTAAATCCCTTGGATTTATTTCTGTGGGGACATTTGAAACCGAAGGTATTTGCAACAAA
Organism: Rhamnusium bicolor; assembly: GCA_029963845.1. NCBI lineage: Eukaryota > Metazoa > Arthropoda > Insecta > Coleoptera > Cerambycidae > Rhamnusium > Rhamnusium bicolor. The sequence continues at coordinate 13,460 of JANEYF010000177.1, read as the reverse complement.
ACCCGCATCTCTGGAAGAGTTACGTGAAAGAATTGTTCGAGAATGCCGTTTATTGACTCCAGATGTGTTCAGAAATGTTCGTACAGAATTTCAAGACAGATTATACTACTGTATGGAAGTCGGTGGGGGTCATTTTGAACAATACATACGATAATTTAAACTGCTTCTTTTATTTTTATTTCCCGAACATAAAATAATGAAACAATTATTTCTCAGGAACGAATCGATAAAAGTTTAAAAAATACACAATTATGTAGTGAATTGAAAGACCTTTCAAAAGATGTATCACTTGACCCCCTTTGCCATTTGAATTTTTTGAGGGGGTGGCCGTGTAAGGTAGAGGGATGATGATAGGTATGCAAGTATTACATTAAAATATGTCCCCCTTGGAAGCAAGGTCGACGTGTTTCACTAATTTTTCAAAAAAATTTTATATCCAAAGTTATTCAGAGTGCCTACTTTTAGTTGGGATACCCTGTATACATACTTAACTTTGAAAAAGGAAAGATTCATATTGAGTAACTAACTGTATTTTTTAGATAATCAAGAATTATTCATGTAATAGTAAGCATCAAGAAAGAAAAAGAAAAAATGTATGAATATATTTTGAAATATTTTTTACCTTATTTTAGATTCAAAAAAAGTGAAGAATCACCACTTTAACAAATTTACAATTCTGATATATCTAGTGATACGTTTAGGTTTCTTTGATAGATGATAAATAATAAAAACAATAAATTAAAAACAATGTAGAATCTCATAAAACTGTTTTAAAATTATTGATAATTAATAATTCAAATAAACTATTTCAGTTAATTGTCCATCGATATGAATCTGTAGCAATAAACAGAAAGTCCAGTGTATTATCAAATACCTCAGTTTTAAACTTACAGGTTTAAACTTTATGAAATATAGACTATTATACAACTAAAAACTATAACTCATATTACAAAGGTTTATGCGACCTTTCCGCCCTTTTTTAAGTTATCCCAGAGGGTCCCTATGTAGCAAACAGATTAATTATCTTAATTAGTATAGCATTATCTTTATGTGAATATATATTTAGCATCCTTTGTATCAATATAATTTCTGATATATCTGATATTAAGTCACGATGCATTATAAAAAACATTTTGTGGTATAAATATTTGGTATTATGATGGCATTTGGTATAATATGTTTTGTAACTAGGACTTTTAATTAATTAATTAAACATCTCAGGTAATAAAATCCCCGGTATCTGCAAAGGTATCTCAAGGTACTTTGTGCGAAAGGGACTACACATTTAGAGACAAGGGACACACCACACACCAAATATCTGAGTACGCTAGATTTATATACCGCTTTTCAAAAATCCCAGCTCCTCGACCCAAAATCGAACCCAGAACTTCGCGCTGAAAGACAAGTGCTCTTACCGCTCGATCACGTTGCCAAATTTGTGAACATTTGAGAACATTTTGACCCCTCCAGTGGTGTAGATGTTTTTCTGTAAATGGGGAAAATTCGAAATAAAGTCCCTTTATGTTTTTCTTACCTTAATATATATTTTATGTAAAAATAGCTTCTTTTAAGTCTTGTTTACCAAAGAGGACATATCATACACTTTTATGTAAATACTTTTTAAATAAGTCACTTAAGCTTTGTTTAATTCTTCAAGAATATTATTAGAATATTGTACATGTATTTTGTGTGAGAAGAAGACTAACAATTCGCAAAAGTTCATGTTGTAGGTAAATTATGTTTGGTAACGGCTTAAGAATTAGTAAGGATGCCAATTTCGTTAAGTAAATCATTTAATTAGGTATATGTTAAATTAAATAAATATTAATATTTAAAATTAAAAAATTTGCATTTAGTGGCATATTAAGCCCCCAACATTTAATGTTCATTTACCCTTCTTGGCACATAGAATATGATTTATAGCTTCTTGTATTATGTCGTCTCCTGAACGCTTAGACAAAATTCGTGGTCGTTCAAATTGTCAAAGGTGTCTGAAAATTATTTAGTGTCTTGATCTCAATACCGTTGCCAAGTTTAACTAGCGATAAATGGAATTTCTAACGGGCAAGATAATTAAATAATTTAAACACTGTTTAGTTTTCAGTAAAGTAAATATTTACTAACTTGTGAATTTCATGATTTTCAAACAGAATATCCAAACAGTACACAACGAGTAATATAGAAACACATTTTAGATACTGTGAGAAAAAAAAGTTAAGTAATTATTGCCTTTGCAGTTTCAGTATTTTTTTAATTTGTTTAAATACACAGCCACGAAATGCAATGAAAAAACTTCCATGGCAAATAAACGGCTTTAAGTTTTAACATTATTGCATTTCACTCATGCAGGTATATTAAAAAATATCTGATGTGGCCAGCACATAACTTTCTTATACCAATATATTTACATATATCATCCTGATGTAAAAAAATCATTCTATTTAATTCTTCGCTTACCTCAATTAAATTTTAATATCGTACTTTGAAATGTTTCATTAAAATTATTAAATAATTAATTATCAGCGTCATTCGATACTATCAATAATAATTCATGTCATATATTTCAATAATTTCTTCTCATTACCATTGGCATTTTTGTGACTAAATTAGATATTTCAAATGTCAAACTGTTAAATCTATCATAACTCGATCTTATGTGCTCAAATGTGTAAAAATTTCCATTTTACATCAGCGTTATTTAAGTACTTGAAGAATACATTTTGTTGGCTATATATATGATACTATATCATGTAGACATGATTTACTATCTTCCATCAAGAATATATTTTTTTAAAGATAAATATAAAAAAAGTTTGGGCCCCATCGACCTCCTTTCAGCTGGCCAATTTTGCTCATCATCGTATTTATCATTGTCTTTGACATTTAGAACATGTGCTACAAATTTGAAAGATTTATCTCAAAAACTGTGGCTGCTATCGCGATACTACAGACATGCAGAGAGTTTTTTTTCAATAAAGTTATGTTTTTCATCATAATTCGGCGAGATTCGTCCAGAAATGCAGTAAAAATTTTTAATTTTTTTTTTCCCGAAATTGTACCTTTTTTCTTCTTTCCTTCGTTATGTCTCTTCTGGTGGTACCACATTCACCAAATTTAATGTGTCACCTAAAATGTTGTTGACAATCTGAACTGCCAAATTTGGGAAGTCTCCCATCAGTATTGTTCAGTTATTGCGGATATACACACACACAAGCGCGCGCCTGCGCACACGCGCACACACGCACATACGCACACAAGCACACACGCACTGACAGATATCATTCGGAAAATAGCCAGAATGGATTCAGGAGGGTTCAAAACGTATATATCAATCAAAATCTCGAGGTCGAAAAAAATCACGATTACTGTACTTCCTTATATTAGGTATAAAAAAAGTAATTATAGTATCAAAGTATTCCAACAGAGGGTAAAAATTAATTCACAAAATAGTAATAAATACTAGGAATAATACCCAAATAGGTACTAAAGTCGAAATCCTCTCAATTTATTTAATTGAAGTTTAATTGAGATTACCCACTTGTAAAGGATTTTTTACCTCATAAATGGAAATCCCTCTTGAGGCGTGAGTCATGCATACTATTCACAGACCAGTTTTTTGGTCTTTACCTTCATCAGTGCGAAGTAGGTATATACAAAACGACATCAAGAGAAATTTCAGAATCACTAGTCTCTAATGAGTTGAAGTAAATCTACATCCTGTAGAGGTCACCGATGTAGACTTAAAGACGAGGGTTAGCTTAACAACAGGGCTAACCTAAAGCCATAGGCCCTGGCTAAAATGGATGCGGTCATCGATGAGGAACTTCCAGAAGATGCAGACATCTGGTAAATCAACTGTGCCGTGCACAACACTGCGAAGCAACTTGTCTCCCATGAGAGGGCAACCAACACTTCAAACGGGGTCGAGAAAGCCGATCGGTGTGTACAAAAAATTGAGGGCAAAATATAGTTGGCTAGACAACACGCTTCTCGGATCTAGAGTGTGGTGGAATACACGACGAGTGGTAGAGTTTTACTCCCAGAATCCGGCGCATACCAGCCGGATTCTGGGATTAACACATCATACTCTAAATCTGACAGTGATGCTTACCATCAAGCAGCACTGTCTAGATGGGATCCGAGCACTATAAAGAAGACGTTGAGGAGGCGGGTGAGGAGTATGGAATAAAATAGGTAACTTGTTCCATGCAAATCCTTCCCTCCTCTTTCAAGAGCCACAGTGTGTTGTAGATAATCCCTCCGACTTTTCAACATAGAAGATGTTGAAACCTTCTGAAAAGGAATCTACGAAACGAGACGTCTATTCAATGGCGACACTCCAGCAATTGCACACTTCAAGGCTCTGTGCCACAGACATCTTGAAGAGCAAGAAGAAGTGTGCCCGGCAGTCAGTACGGAAGGACTCCTGCAAGTACTTGTTGATACCAAGAACTTCGCTGCCCCGTGCCCAGACGACATTAACAACTGGTGGTGGAAGAAATTTCCTTCCACTCATCGTCGTCTGGCTCGAGTTTTCTGCTTATGGTTGAACTAGGGAAGCAGATTCCACACTGGTTCGTCGAGGAACGTACTCTGCATATCCCCAAAAAGGAGGATCTTTCCGACTCGAAGAATTATAGGCCGATCACTCAACTCCTGCTACAAGTTATTCACACGTATCTTGTATGCTAGGACACTGAGGTTTGTTGATCCGGTCTTCCAGCAATACACCAAGAGCGTGGTGCCAAGAAAGGCATGGCAGGTTGCAAGGACTGCCTGCTGATAGACCGCTGTATTACATAGGATTCTGTACAATACAAACGAAATCTATCGATGGCCTGGATTGATTACCGCAAGGCGTTTGATATAACATCGCACGAGCTTGAATTTGCTTGAATGTTTTGCGGTACCAGCACCACTAGTGAGATGTATAGAACAGCTACTGCCGCTCTGGAAGACTCGCTTCACCATAACATCAGGTGCACAGTGGGTCACGACAGAACAGGTGGCATTTAGGAAAGGAGTTTTCCAGGGTAACCTCCCTGAGTCCTTTCTTCTTCTGCATCTCACTGCTACCGTTGTCTGTTGGGCTCCACCAAACCCGCGAATATCAATGTGGACCATCCAGGGGCCGGAGTTATAAGGTCGCCCATCTATTTTATATTGCTGATCTTAAACTTTATGCTTCCGGAGAGAGCGAACTACAAAACGCTCTTAGGGCGGTGGAAGAATACACGGGGGAAATTGGTAAGGAGTTCGGGTTGGACAAATGTGCAGTCGTCCATCTCAAGATAGGACGATGCGGGAAATTCTCTGAAGATGCGCAACTCATGGATGGAAGCATCCTAAGACACCTGGAAGCCGGAGAGACCTATACATATCTGAGTGTGCAACAAAGGCACATCCAGGATGTTACACAAATAAAGTATTCTCTCCGCGACAAGTATAGACACCGCCTCCGAAAGATTTGGTCTTCCGAACTTTCGGGGAAGAAAACGGTGTCCGCATAAAAAAACACCACATAAATTGGATAATCGTCGAATCCAAGGCCAAAGCTATCTATAATGGGTTTACATGTTGAAAAACGTAGATATACAACGTTTCCCATCGATATTGCCAGTGTCGAAGATTTCGAGTCACACTTACCATCGCGAACTTTAACCATCTGCACCACCAAGCCGTGGCAGATTATTCAGAATATCTAAAATTAAATAAGAATATTAATTAAAATTTTTTTTTAGTTAAGTTTAATTTATTTTCTTAAATGTATTTCCTGATGGTGGTGTTCGTTTTATGATAATAACAATCTTATGATGAATTGCTTTTTGAAAAATAATCTGATATTTCAAAGCGGAACTAACAAAAATTCCTAAAAAAAAATTATTCCAGGATGGGTGTTTTTCACTTTATTTGTATGTAAATTAGTTTGCAGTAAAAAATAATTGTCATTTGCCTGATATTTTCCAACACCGATTATCGTAGCAGGATATAAATGCAACTTTATTTCATTAGGTACGGCATGCCGAGGCGCCATCTTACTAATTATAGAGGAAACGGCAAACGTCGCCGCCGGTAACATGCTAGTGTGATGAAATTATAATTTGGTATATACGAAAATAAGGTTGTATTCATGCCAATAAAACGCTTTCGTTATTGAAAACTGAATGAATAAGTAAAGCATGTAATACACATTTTTTACTCTGATTTAAGCTGACTAAAGATAAAGTCATTTTTATGACTTGCATGTCTGCTTACTGGTTTATTGAAAATCTTTTCACCATTTCTGGTAAACTTAATATTTAAATGTGTCAAAATTACTTATATAATTTTGACTTCCTTATTTATTGTAAGATTTGATGTCAAAAAAGACTCAAAAGCGATAACAGGGAACAAGCGCGTACATGCATCCGGGAAATATAAAGGGGTGTCTCTAGAAAACTACAACAATGAAAAAATTCATCAAGACTAAAATGAAACGATTTGCTCCCAACTTATCTATATTCAAAAGTACTTCGTTGAGTCGCTATCAAAGGTAAAATTATTAGAGAAAATAGTTTTTTCGCATTTTTGACCCCTGATAATGTGCTATTTTTACTAAATTCTAAATCGTTTATTAAGTGGCACTATACCATAGAAATATATATATATATATATATATATATATATATATATATATATATATATATATATATATATATATATATATATATATATATATATATATATATATATATATATATATATATATATATATATATATATATATATATATATATATATAGTTTTTAAGAAGTTTATATTCTTTTTTATTTCTTGAACTCTTGTTTCTATATATTTTCTTGCTGTTTTTTCTTGGGAATTTGGTTCTTGTTTTAATAATTAATTTTTTTAAATTCTGATGGAATTCATTTATTATTTTTTTTCCGTATAAACGTTTCGGTATGGATTTATACCTTTTTCAATATATTCTTAAATTTAGATTCTTAAATGTGGCACTAAAATACTTTATTCACGTCTTTTTTTTAATGGTTCTTGTACACTTTTAATTATATTTCGTTTTCATCGTTTGTGCTGCTCATAGAGAGAACAGAACAATGATATACAAAAAGAAAATATAATTAAAAGTGTACAAGAAGCTATTAAAAAAAGACGTGAATAAAGTATTTTAGTGCAATTAGAATCTAAATTTAAAAATATAATGAAAAAAAGATAAAAACCATAAAAATTTATAAAAAAATAATTAAATGATAATTCCATCACAATTTAAAAATTAATTATTAAAATTAGAACAAATTATTTTGGAAAAAACGTTGGGGGAGAAATAAATATATATATATATATATATATATATATATATATATATATATATATATATATATATATATATATATATATATATATATATATATATATATATATATATATATATATATATATATATATATATATATATATATATATATATATATATATAAATAATAAAACGCTTTCGTTAATGAAAACTGAATGAATAAGTAAAGCATGTAATACACATTTTTACTCTGATTTAAATGACTAAAGACCAAGTCGTTTTTATGACTTGCATGTCTGCTTACTGGTTGGTTGAAATCTTTTCACCATTTCTGGATAAACTTAATATTTAAATGTGTCAAAATTACTTATATAATTTTTGACTTCCTTATTTATTGTAAGATTTGATGTCAAAAAGACTCAAAAGCGATAACAAGGGAACAAGCGCGTACATGCAGTCGGGAAATATAAAGGGTGTCTCCTGAAAACTACAATAATCAGAAAAAATTCATCAGACTAAAATGAAACGATTGCTCCCAACTTATCTATATTCAAAAGTACTTCGTTGAGTCGCTATCAAAGGTAAAAATTATTGAGAAAATAGTTTTTTCGCATTTTGACTGATAATGTGCTATTTTACTAAATTCTAAATCGTTTATTAAAGTGGCACTATACCACATAGAAATATATATATATATATATATATATATATATATATATATATATATATATATATATGTAAACCCGCATTACCAAGCCCAAAACGGCATACTTCACGAATGTTACGAAGCCCGCGTAAGTTTTACGCAGCCCGAATCGGGCTTCCCAAAAATTATTGCGTATATAAGTTTATCAGGGGTAGGTGACTCTATCTGTTGTTATTTCGTAAAACTGAAAGGGCTTCCTAAGTCGGTATAATATCTTAATATATACACCTTTAGTTCGGTATGATTGTCGCCAGAGGGCCACCACGCTCTCTGTATATACACTCTGTATTTTATGCATGTTAGGAAGCCCGATATGTTTTACCGAGCTTAGGAGGCCGTTACATTTGGCAACTACGCAGATTAGCTTATATTTTTTTGTTATTTGGGTATTATTCAAACCAAATAAAAATATGTTTATTTTTCTACAAATTTATTATAATAAATAGCAAATTCTGGTTATAGCATAAACATTTAATTGTAAAACATAAATGAACACTAGATTAGTCTTATACTAGGTGTCACCAGAATCACTTTTTGGCTGCTATTTTCTATCATTTTAATTACAAACCGATCAACTTGAAAGGACCCAGCAGAATCTTTATGGAAATTGGTTTTCGGTGGAATTTTCTGAAACTAGGGGAAATAGAAGTTCTCGGTGAGTAGATCAAATGTTCTCATAAACACAAGTCATAAAAATGACCCAATTTCGAGCTAGGGACCTTAGAAGGGTCCATATGCACGTGTGCTTTTATTAAACAAGACACGATAACTTTTTCAAATGTAGCGCAATCGAAAAAATGTTCTGACCAAAGTTTCATAGTTCCATTGCGTTCATTAGTTTTTCCTGGGAGTTCCAATTTATGAGCCCTATGAGACCCAACTTTCATGTTTCATAAAATAGCACACTTGTACGAGTATACCCTTCTAAGGCCCATAACTCGAAATTGGGTCATTTTTATTAAGGCTGGGAATTTTCCAGATTTTAGTATTCGAATATTCGTTCGAAAAAATATTCGAATATTCGAACTATTCGAATTATTCGAATACCTATTCGAATACTCGAATAATCCGAATTATTCGAATAGGTATCTGAATAATCCGGATCCTCGAATATTCATTATTAATAGGTATAGCATTGAATACTAGTGAATAGTGAATACTCTATTTGAGTATTTGGTTGAACAGACCACAATAATAGTCGTGACGTAAACCACTAAGCAGGCAATTTGATTTGCTTTCCATACCCACAATAGGGTATGTCTCCTGTACATGTGCTTTAAGGGTCAGAATTATTCAGTTAGTATTTTATTTTAGGAACGAGGCGCTATTGTTCACATTTAAATAAAAGTGCTCTAAAATTAGAATGTTTTTAAAAAAGACGCAGATTGTGAAGGTAAAACAAATACATGATAAGTCAATAGTTAAATATTTACAGGTTTTCTAAAATTTAAAATTTAATTTTAACCCCTGCCTTAGTACAATAAGAATGAGGTCGAGGCGAGAAAGAGATGGAATAGTTTGACTGGGAGTAAAACGTGCCACTAATGTGGTCTATTTATATATTTGGATTTTAGAATAGGTACCTACCTATTCCTACTATCTACCTACTTTGCTTGGATGCAAACTGCATACTTATTCGTACATAATTTAATAATATATTTTAATATTCAAATTTACTCAGATATAATCGAATATTAGAATACTCGAATAAATTCGAATATTCGAGTACCTATTCGAATATTCGAATAATTTCCCATTAGAATAATTCGTATTCGAATACTCGAATTATTCGTATTCGATTCCCAGCCTTAATTTTTATGACTTGTGCCCATGAGAACATTTGATCTACCCATAGAGAAATTCTATTTCCCCATGTTTCAGAAAATTCAACTGAAAAACAATCTCCATAAGGATTCTGCGGGGTTTTTTGGTAATTTTGGCAATTCTTTGTTTGTAATTTATTCTCATGGCATTTTAAATTAATTAATTGATACATTCTCTATAGTTTAAAGAATTTGTATACAGCCCTTCGTGCTCATGATGAAGTTTTATCTATGAAATGAAAAGTACATGAACAAGAACTAGTATATCCGAAATCAGCAAGAAGATATCTACTAACAAGAACCGAAAAAACTAAATGCTCTGCTATAAGTACTGTTTTCTTCTGGGATAGGTGAGAGAGATTTCTCAGAAGATGTAGAAGTATCGAAAGTACTGGTAACACTTAAATCTTCTGATACATATTGTTACAGTTTATTTTACTCCTGGTTCGTTGTCATGAAATAGTAATATACGATACCTCTTATATATATTGTAAAATAGGTTATTGCTATTTATTTCAACAAACCCCTGTTGGGGTTTGTTGAAATAAATCCCCAGCCTACAGTATTGGTGCCATAATGTCTCAGGTACACCCTGACGGAGAACTGGTAATTTGTTACTTGAGCCGAACCCTGACCCGAGCTGAATGCAACTACTCAGTCACTGAATGTGAATGTTTAGCAGTACTTTGGGCCGTGGAAAAAGCTACGAGCGTATTTACTGGGATTTATGTTTACCGTGGTGACGGATCATGCAAGTCTTCTTTGGTTAAATAACCTGAAGGAACCTACAGGACGGTTGGCGCGTTGGGCAGTTCGCCTGCAGCAATTCGACTATGGAAATCATTCATAGAAAAGGGAAGGAACATGTCGTCCCGGATCTCTTGTCCCGATCTGTTCCTCAACCATCTGAGCTAAACAATATCAAGGTCGAAACCTTGGTGAAGGAACCGGTAAACAAATGGTATTCACACCTGGTGGAATTAGTCCAAAGCTATCCTTTGAAGTATCCACATTGGAGGGTTAAGGATTCATACCTACTCAAACATATCCCTCCTGCGTATCCGGATTTAGCAGATGCTACTGAGTCTTGGAAGATCGTTATATCTAAACATAAGCGCAAAGAGACCATTCGCGAAAACCATGATGCCGAAACTTCGGGGCATGCAGGGAATTTTATAAAACTTATGAAAGAATAAAAGCACGTTATTATTGGCCGAAAATGCGTGCCAATGTTGCAAAGTACGTTCGAAACTGTCCGGTATGTATCGCTTGCAAACCTGGAGAGGCGAGCACCTGCTGGCCTGATGGGTCAGCGAGCTCTCGTTACTAAACCCTTCCAGGTAATTAGCTGTGATTTAGTAGGACCGCTACCGCGATCTTCTCAAGGTTACACCCATATTTTGACCGTGTCCGATTATTTTAGTAAATTTACATTTTTATTCCCTTTGCGCAAAGCCACGGATGCTAGTGTGACGAGGCTAATCGAGGAGCACGTGTTTCTCATGTTTGGTGTCCCAGAATATATAATCTGTGATAACGGGGTGCAGTTTAAAAGTAAGCTGTTCATGAAAATGTGCGAGTCTTATAAGAGTAAAATTTCCTTTAATCCCCTGTATCACCCCAAGCCAATCCGGTGGAACGAATGCACAGCGTTCTCAAAACGATGCCGACAGCGTTTGTGTCAGACAACCAAACGCAATGGTCTAAACTGTTGCCGAAGATTGGTTGTGCGATTCGTACTCAAAAACACGAAGCCACTTGTGCTACTCCATTCTTCATCAACTTCGGTCGAGAACATGTCTTATCTGGAGATGTTTACGCCCATCCCCTTCGCGACAATCAACCATTACCTCTAGATCGATCCGAAGCCTTTGAATCGTTATTTAAGGATATAAGAAAACGGCTGGAACTTGCGTACCAACGTACTAAACCACGGTATGATTTGTAGAAGGAGACCGTTGCAATTTGCGGTAGGCGACACCGTATGGAGACGAAATCACATTCTCTCTAATGCGGCTAACCAGTTCACCGCCAAACTTGCACCTAAGTTTGTGGTCCTTTCAGGATCGCAAAAAGGTTATCCTCAGTTCGGCACGTGTTGGAAGATTTGGATGATAAAAACAAGGGAGAATGGCACGTAAGGGATTTAAAGTTGGATCCTCGGGATTAATGTCGTTTTGTACTAGGCCTTTACTTAGTTGAGTGAGTTTATTCAGTATACATATTAGCTTATGTAGGCATATTGATTAGTAATAAGTACTTTTTTTTGTGTTCGTTGGTGAAAATTTCGGGGTAATTTTCTTTAACATGGGGAGTTGTTACGGTTTATTTTACTCCTGGTTCGTTGTCATGAAATAGTAATATACGATACCTCTTATATATATTGTAAAATAGTTTATTGATATTTACTTCAACAACAACAACATACTTATCAAGGGTAACATAAACAAACTGTCAATACACACCACAGAAACAAATTCAGGCAGTTAAAATATTAGAAGTTTTTTGTAGAATTTAAAATTTGGTCAATCGACAATTTCGGAAATTTATTAAAGAATAACCGTAAATGTGCCATCAAATATGATGACATTGTTTTACACACTGACCCATTGCCTTTTTACATATTTATTAATATTTTCCAATAAATGATATGCAGGGTGTTGTTCGGGGCACAAGCAACATTTAAAAAAGCGAGTCCGGTCCTGGAATATTTTCCAAATAAATAAAAAAAAGTGTAATATTAGCACCAAATTTTATCCCAATATGTGCAGTCGTTCCGAAAATATGGCAGTATAAATAACTGATCAAGAATCATAAAACATCTCGAAAATCATTAAATTTCAAAAGTAAGTGTGGGGGAGTTTTGAACTCAGCAAAATGTGCTCTATCTCCCATATCACTATGTCCGTTTAGATTTAGGACACCCTGTATATCACATGTTAAAAAGATACAATTTATAAAAAACATTCCACACTTTACAAAAATAGAATGCACGAAAAATAATAAGCCACTTTTGAAAGAAAATAATGCACTGTGAAAAATTATTTATTATTGTTGTTGTAAAGCTTTAGATACGTTAATAAAGATATTATTATTATTATGACTCACCAAGGTATTTTTTTTCACGGCAACACCGCCGGGCTTCCCAACGTCTGCGAAGCTCTATAGCGGTTTACACCGATACGTTTCCAAAATAATCTCCAATAAAGTAAAATACCGAAAACCCTTACCCTCTCAACCTGGGCTTCGCCTTGCCTGTGATATCGTTACCGAGGCTTCATATCATGCACGTGGGCTACGTGTATATATACATATATATATACATATATATATATATATATATATATATATATATATATATATATATATATATATATATATATACATATATATATATATACATATATATATATATATATATATATATATATATATATATATATATATATATATATATACATATACATATATACATATATATACATATATAATAATAATAATAATAATAATAATAATATTTATTTACGGGAGAAGGTACATTACAGGTGCAAAGGACCGGCAACCTCCACGTTGGTGCACCCTGGACAGGCAGAGGCAACTCTGCCTGACTAATACCGGCCAGGAGTACCAGGGCTAACCA